>JAGFNQ010004481.1:55717-73107 GCA_024364735.1 Boesenbergia rotunda
TAACATTTTCCTTGCTTTCAGAGCCGATAAGAATTTGCCAGTCTTCTTCTTCGCTCGCCGATAAATTCAAAGAGAATTCCCGTCTCGGGTCGGAAGATAACCTTCGTTTACGGCACTCGATAGAAGCGCCGTATTTATTCAAGAAATCCATGCCCAATATCAGATCATAATCGGCCATATCAAGCACTATTAGATCGCAGTAGAGTTCTCTATCTGCGATGCTGATCGGTGCGGCCGCAGCATTTGGGTAGAGGGCATCACCTCTCCCGAGGGTAATGTAGTCAGAAACTTGCAATCCAGTTCTTGCAGTGGCATATCATATCTCGTGGCATATAGCATAGAAATAAAGGAATGCGTTGCCCCGTGTCAAATAATGCAGTAGCAGGATGACTGTAAATAATTATCTGACCTGTGACAACGGTAGAGGCAGTCGCCACGTCTTCCTTGGTAAGCGAGAAAACCGGGCGTTTGTTGTAGCAGGCGGGGCTTCTAATCGCCCCTGATAAATAGGAGTACCATCAATAGCAGCCTGCATATGGTGAAGCTGGGGAGGAGCACCTTTGTGCTGAATATACTGCTGCTGAGGTGCCTTAGCGGCAGTAGGACACTCTCTGGCAAATGTCCTTCCTTCCCGCAAGTGAAACATCTCTTGGCACCCAATAAGCATGTCCCTAGGTGCATCTTCCCACAGGTGGCACAAGGAGGATATTTAGGCTTCTTGCCTAAATAACCAGGCAGATTTATCCATGGCTTCCTCTTTCCGTTGTGGTTCTTTTTCCAGTGGGGGTTGCTATTTGGAGTTTTGACCTCCCGACTGATTCTGATCTTACTGGCAGTCAGGGGTTGGCCCTGCTGGTTAATATTCTTCAGATAGTGCTCAGCATTCAGGGCGCCGCTGACTAGCTCCTCTGCAGTCTGTGGCCTATGAACGCCACCGGCTACACTCAGAGCAATGTCGGGCCTAAGCATTCTTAGCATTAATCTGACCCTTTCCCTTTCAGTACTGACCAGCTCCGGACATAATCGTGCCAGTCGGTTAAATTTCTGGACGGCCTCGTTGACAGAGAGATTCCCCTGTCGAAATTCGGTGAACTCATCAAAATGCCTGTTGGTCACCCTCATATGAAAGAACTCCTCCAGGAATTCAGACTCGAAATCCTTCCATTTCATCTGGTCCACTGGTCTTCTGGCCTTCACCCGTTCCCACCACATCCGAGCATCGCCGGAGAGGCAGAACGAGACACACTTGACCTTCTCGTGTTCCGGCCAGTCAAGAAGTTCCACGGTGCTTTCCACTGTTTTGAGCCAGGACTGGGCGTCCCACGGCTCGCAGGTGCCGGAGAACTTATCCGGCTTCAGTCGTTGCCACTGTATCAAATAGGCCTCTTGTCGGACTGCTCTGGCCATAGTGTCCGAGGGCGCCTGTGCAGCCGGAGGTTCAGTGGTTATGGCGTCCTGACTTCCCGCAGGGGTGGCAGTGTTAGTCTGCTGGGTCATCAGAGTATTTATCATCTGCTGCTGCTCAGTGACCTGGCGCTGCAGCTCAGTGATCACCTGCATCAGGTCAGGTGGGGGTGTGTCTCGTTACCCCTAGTACTACGCCTTCTAGCCATATCTATCATATAGACAGTAAATGACTACATAAGCCTTAATTCTACCTTCACTTGTTATGCAAGTATTAATCATCTTCATATCATGCAAGCATAAATCATCTCTATCAATATCATCACTGTACATGAAATAATATAAGCGAGTTAGGATTTCTTACTTGGAAGCGGCAAGAGGAAGCTTGATGTGTGTGTGATGGAGGGGAAACCTGCTCTGATACCAACTTGTAACGCCCGCCCTTATATCTACCCTAAAGGCGGGGTTACGGGTCCATACATTCATATCATTTATCATGTTAAGCATGTATATCAAGTAGAACACAATTATAATACAAGAAGTGTAGTAAGCAGGCTTATTAAAGACTAATTTACCAAGCAAGGTTTTTTTTTTTCATATCATCCATGCAATTTACAACATAATAGAGAGAGATCATTTAACTTCATAATTTACTGATCTAAACATGGTTTGAACAAGATAGAACATAGGAATATAGCAAGAGTTATCTAGTCTTAGACACATGCAAGAGAAGCATTCATAAGCAACAGGAAATAACAAATATCTAGCATTTTACTTAGCATGCAGACTACAAGAATTAGACATTAATGATAGTGTTATCTAACATGACATAGGTTCCATATCTCTAACATAATCAACAGTAGAGTAGTCATAATCATCACACATTCAGAGTATAGTAATACAATTTCAATCTTTTATTGGAAGCAGTTTAGATTCTAGACAAAAATAAGGTAGATAAGAATCTTTCGTCCTTTCCCGAGCCATCACCACACACATCCGCTAGCTTTCCCTCTGCCTCTTCCTTTAGTTCAAGTATTTCTTACCGCTATCTGCAGCATAAGAAAAACAACATGAACTAGTAAGCAAAACATGCTTAGTAAGAATCCGGGCCTACTCGCAAAACCATATCGATACATCATATCATGCTACTCAGTAATCAAGGTAGAACAAGATTATAAGCATCATAAGCATCTCATCAAAGCATCATAAACATCACATCAAATATCTCTAAGTACTTTACAGAACAAGATTATCACATAATGAGAAAATGTTTTTCAAAGGTTCCATAAAGGTAAGTACTTAAAAATACAATATCATCCAGGGCCCAGTTGTAGTACCACATCAAGCGCGTTCCCTAATAAATTGGGGTAGCGAGCCACCAACCTAATTAGGGCAGGACCCTTCCGTCCTACCAATGCCATGACCTTCAGTTAACATGCACATTGGATTTGTTTAACGACCCCCTTCCGAGTCGGGTACACAACTTTCAAAGTAAAGTAATTTATCATACAATTACTCATATATGTATATGCCTAAAGGTACTCCTAATCACATCTTAAAGGGACACACCACTCATCAAGGGTGCTCTTGATCCCCTAGGGACACACCACACATTTGGGTGCTCTTGATCCCAGTTTCAATAGAGTATCCCTTTTTAAGCATATTATCAAACACATCATGTTCATGTCATAAGAGTGCCCCATGGGCTATAAGGCATGCTTTTATACCTAACAAAATAGGTCACATAATTTATACACACATCATATAAGTAGTAGCATGCTTCATGATTTCATTAAGTGCTTCCCAACCCTAGGACTAGGGTTGGCCGAAAGCTACAAGTGAGGGAATTTCCTTTTTTTTTCATCCAATTAAAGCATACATTCATCACATGTATATCCCTATCATGCATTCTATTAACATGGCCTACATTAGAGGTAAATGACCTTCCCTAAGCTAGGGTTCCATGTTGGGCCGAAAGTTGCAAGTGAGGGGTTTGGTTTTCCAATCAAGCATTCATTCAAGCATTTCTACAAACACCTCAAGTACACTACATGTTAACAATTGAAACATGGTTTAAGCCTCAAAGTGGGGTTAGCATCCACTAACCCTAAATTACAAGGGGTGGCCGAAACATTGTAGGGTAGGGTAGGCTAGGTTTTTGACATCCAATCTTCACACAAACATTTACACAAACATTTTATCTACAATACTAATCATGGAAACATAATAGGATAGCAAGCCACACAAAAGCCCTAACTTTTCTTCTTTGGCCGAAATTTATAGGGTACCAAACCCTAATTTTTGTCTTCTCAAAAATTTGGAAAACAATACACATCCATATCCTAAGTTCCTAGGGGTATCCTCATGCATCAAGAAGCAACCAAGCCCTTTGTCTTGGTGGTGGCCGAAACTTCCTTAAGGAAGTTCTTGTGATTTTTTTCCAAGAATCAAACAAGCATTCATTCAATAGCAATTATGCCACAGGCGAGAGGACACTTACATCCTTGCGCTGGAATTTCACCTTCTCTTTAAACGTAGGGTACCCTAGACTTGGAGGGCAAGTGAAAATCCTTTTCAAATCTTCTCTAGGGCTCCTTGGACTTAGTAGGGGTAAGAACCTTCAAAGGGGTCCTCTTCCTTTCAAATTCCCTAGGGTTAGAACCCTAGGGTGGTGTTTTCGAAAATGGAAAGGGAGAAGAGTCTTCTTGATTTTTCGAAAATGGAAGTGGGGAAGAAGAAGGAAAAAGTGTAACTTCCTTTTCCCCTCTCTTATTTATACTCTTCTCATGAAGAGGCATGTCTCTTCGCTTCCCTCGATTTAACGAGAATGTTTCTTATTCTCTCAACAAGAAACATTGCTTGGTTCATTGGTTATGACATGGTGAGTGCAACTAGGAGGTTCAAGGTTCAATCCTTGCTTCCTCCTTTCTACCTCTTCTTTTTATCACAATTTGCACTAATCCATATCAAAGCCCATTAAGCCAAGCCCATCATGAAATTTCATAATATTAATAATATTCCATGGATTCATAATATTTCATAATATACCATAAATATTATTTCATAATATTTTTAATATTTCATATTCATGAATCCATAATCTTTCATGATAATATTTCATGAATTTTCATAATAATATTTCATAAATTTCATGATATTTCATAACATTCTATATGGAAAAATTTTGGGGTGTTACAATCCTACACACCTTATAAAAAGTTCGTCCCGAACTTTAAAACAGTTCCGGATACTTTAATCGCATCGTATCTTCCTGTTCCCAGGTGGCTTCTTCGAACTGCTCGTTCCGCCACAGAACCTTCACTAAGGGTACTTCCTTGTTCCTTAGCCTTTTGACTTCCCGATCGAGGACCTGGATCGGGCGGCGTTCGGAATTGAGGCTCTCCTGTTCTTGCACCGGTGGGGGTTCTATCATTTGACTCGCATCAGGGGTACACTTCTTGAGCATCGACACATGGAAGACGTTGTGGATAGCCGCCATTTCCGGCGGTAGCTCCAGCTCGTAGGCCACCTTGCCTACTCGTCTCAAAATCTGATAGGGTCCCACGTATCGCGGACTCAGCTTCCCCTTCTTTCCGAATCTCATCACCCCTTTCATAGGGGCTACCTTCAGGAATACCGAATCCCCAACCTCGAACTCGAGTGGTCGACGTCGTTTATCAGCGTAGCTTTTCTGCCGACTCTGAGCGGTCTCTATCCTCTGGCGGATATTCTTTATAGCCTGAGTGGTCTCATCAATAATATCAGTCTGGAGTCCCATCTCCCTCTTTTCGCCACTCTCATGCCAGCATAAAGGAGATCTGCATTTTCTGCCGTACAGTGCCTCGTACGGTGCCATTCCGATAGTAGCCTGATGACTGTTATTATAAGCAAACTCTGCCAGGCTCAGGTATCGACACCAGCTTCCCTTGAAGTCTAAGGTGCAAGCTCGTAACATATCCTCTAGTATCTGGTTTACTCGTTCAGTCTGCCCGTCAGTCTGGGGGTGAAAGGCTGTACTGAACTTCAGCTTCGTGCCAAGGGCCTTCTGCACGTGTCCCCAAAAATCCGAAGTAAATCGACCATCTCGGTCAGAGACGATGGTCTTGGGAACCCCGTGTAGTCGGACAATCTCCTTGACGTACAGTTGAGCCAGCTGCTCAACTGAATAAGTCATCCTGATAGCCAGAAAATGCACGGACTTGGTCAGTCGGTCCACAATAACCCATATACTATCATATCCATTCGTAGTCCGAGGCAGCCCTGATATGAAATCCATAGATATGTCCTCCCATTTCCACTCGGGAATAGGTAGAGGCTGCAGAACTCCCCCAGGTCTCTGGTGTTCTGCTTTGACCCTCTGACAGGTCAAACACATGCTAATATAATGAGCTACATCTTTCTTCATGCCGGACCACCAAAATTTTCTCTTCAGATCTTGATACATCTTGGTAGACCCAGGATGCATCGCATAAGGTGTGCCGTGGGCTTCCTCGAGTATCCTCGTCCGTAAGTCGGAGTCGTCGGGAACGCATAATCGATCCCGGAGATATAAGACTCCGCTATCGGAAATCCGGAATCCCTCGTCCTTGCCTTCAAGAATCTCCTGCCTGATTCTCCGAAGACTCGGATCAAGATTCTGCTTCTCCAGAATACCATCAAATAATGTCGGCGCAATCTGTAGGGTAGAAAGCTGTCCCGATATAATCTCGATTCCGAAATCCATAATCTCTTCCCTAAGGGTCGTGACAAAGCCGATAAAGACAACAATGCAGCACAAAATTTTCTACTGAGAGCATCCGCTACCTTGTTGGCTTTTCCCGGATGGTACAAGATCTCACAGTCGTAGTCCTTGACCAACTCGAGCCATCGACGTTGTCGCATATTCAGGTCTTTCTGGGTGAAGAAATACCGCAGACTCTGGTGATCAGTAAAGACCTTGCACTGAGTGCCATATAAATAATGCCTCCATGTTTTCAGCGCAAAGACCACCGCTGCTAATTCCAAATCATGGGTAGGATAATTCTTTTCATGTTCCTTTAATTGTCTAGAGGCGTAGGCAATCACCTTCCCATTCTGCATAAGCACAGCTCCGAGTCCCAGTTTGGACGCGTCGCTATACATATCGAAACCCATATCGCTCTCGGGAAGAGTCAATATAGGAGCGCTAGTCAGCCTCCTTTTCAATTCAGAGAAGCTCTTCTCACATTCGTCGGTCCAGGTATATTTCTTATCCTTCTTTGTAAGAGCTGTCATAGGGGCTGCAATCCGAGAGAAGTTCTCTACGAATTTTCTGTAGTAACCTGCTAACCCCAGAAAACTTCTGACCTCGCTGGCATTCTTGGGTCTGGACCAGTTACTTACGGCCTCAATTTTGATTGGGTCGACCATCACTCCGTCCTTGGAGATAACATGTCC
Organism: Boesenbergia rotunda; assembly: GCA_024364735.1. Taxonomy (NCBI): domain Eukaryota; kingdom Viridiplantae; phylum Streptophyta; class Magnoliopsida; order Zingiberales; family Zingiberaceae; genus Boesenbergia; species Boesenbergia rotunda. The sequence goes on from JAGFNQ010004481.1 coordinate 62,537, forward strand.
CAAGAATGATACTTGGTTCAGCCAGAACTCACATTTCGAAAATTTAGCATACAGTTGTTCCTTCTGAAGAATCTGTAATACTATACTCAGGTGCTCCGCATGCTCTTCGGAAGTCCTCGAATAAATAAGGATGTCGTCGATGAAGACGATCACAAATCTGTCGAGAAATGCCGAGAAAATCCGATTCATAAGGTCCATGAATATTGCCGGAGCATTAGTAACTCCGAATGGCATCACTACGAACTCATAATGTCCGTATCTCGTCCGGAAAGCAGTTTTGGGTATATCCTCATTTTTCACCCGGACTTGATGATAACCAGACCTCAGATCGATCTTAGAGAAAACCGTAGCTCCCTTTAACTGATCGAACAGGTCATCTATCCTGGGTAGAGGGTACCTGTTCTTTATGGTCACGTTGTTTAATGCCCGATAATCGATGCACATACGCATCGACCCGTCCTTCTTTTTGACGAACAGTACGGGAGCTCCCCAGGGGGAATGACTAGGGCGGATAAGTCCCTTGTCGAGTAGCTCTTGTAGCTGTCCTTGCAATTCTTTCAATTCAGTCGGCGCCATTCGGTATGGTGCTTTCGAGATGGGGTTAGTACCAGGAATCAAATCAATAGCAAATTCGACATCTCTTTCAGGTGCTAACCCAGGTAAGTCGTCAGGAAATACCTCTGGATAGTTGCATACGACTTCGACGTCTTCTAGCTTCGGGTCCTCTGTAGGACGAGTATCAACCACATGAGCTAGAAATCCAGAACATCCATTCTCTAACATTTTCCTTGCTTTCAGAGCCGATAAGAATTTGCCAGTCTTCTTCTTCGGCTCGCCGATAAATTCAAAGAGAATTCCCGTCTCGGGTCGGAAGATAACTCTTCGTTTACGGCACTCGATAGAAGCGCCGTATTTATTCAAGAAATCCATGCCCAATATCAGATCATAATCGGCCATATCAAGCACTATTAGATCGCAGTAGAGTTCTCTATCTGCGATGCTGATCGGTGCGGCCCGCAGCATTTGGGTAGAGGGCATCACCTCTCCCGAGGGTAATGTAGTCAGAAACTTGCAATCCAGTTCTTGCAGTGGCATATCATATCTCGTGGCATATAGCATAGAAATAAAGGAATGCGTTGCCCCTGTGTCAAATAATGCAGTAGCAGGATGACTGTAAATAATTATCTGACCTGTGACAACGGTAGAGGCAGTCGCCACGTCTTCCTTGGTAAGCGAGAAAACCCGGGCGTTTGTTGTAGCAGGCGGGGCTTCTAATCGCCCCTGATAAATAGGAGTACTATCAATAGCAGCCTGCATATGGTGAAGCTGGGGAGGAGCACCTTTGTGCTGAATATACTGCTGCTGAGGTGCCTTAGCGGCAGTAGGACACTCTCTAGCGAAATGTCCTTCCTTCCCGCAAGTGAAACATCTCTTGGCACCCAATAAGCATGTCCCTAGGTGCATCTTCCCACAGGTGGCACAAGGAGGATATTTAGGCTTCTTGCCTAAATAACCACTGGCAGATTTATCCCATGGCTTCCTCTTTCCGTTGTGGTTCTTTTTCCAGTGGGGGTTGCTATTTGGAGGTTTCTGACCTCCCGACTGATTCTGACTCTTACTGGCAGTCAGGGGTTGGCCCTGCTGGTTAATATTCTTCAGATAGTGCTCAGCATTCAGGGCGCCGCTGACTAGCTCCTCTGCAGTCTGTGGCCTATGAACGCCACCGGCTACACTCAGAGCAATGTCGGGCCTAAGCATTCTTAGCATTAATCTGACCCTTTCCCTTTCAGTACTGACCAGCTCCGGACATAATCGTGCCAGTCGGTTAAATTTCTGGACGGCCTCGTTGACAGAGAGATTCCCCTGTCGAAATTCGGTGAACTCATCAAAATGCCTGTTGGTCACCCTCATATGAAAGAACTCCTCCAGGAATTCAGACTCGAAATCCTTCCATTTCATCTGGTCCACTGGTCTTCTGGCCTTCACCCGTTCCCACCACATCCGAGCATCGCCGGAGAGGCAGAACGAGACACACTTGACCTTCTCGTGTTCCGGCCAGTCAAGAAGTTCCACGGTGCTTTCCACTGTTTTGAGCCAGGACTGGGCGTCCCACGGCTCGCAGGTGCCGGAGAACTTATCCGGCTTCAGTCGTTGCCACTGTATCAAATAGGCCTCTTGTCGGACTGCTCTGGCCATAGTGTCCGAGGGCGCCTGTGCAGCCGGAGGTTCAGTGGTTATGGCGTCCTGACTTCCCGCAGGGGTGGCAGTGTTAGTCTGCTGGGTCATCAGAGTATTTATCATCTGCTGCTGCTCAGTGACCTGGCGCTGCAGCTCAGTGATCACCTGCATCAGGTCAGGTGGGGGTGTTGTCTCGTTACCCCTAGTACTACGCCTTCTAGCCATATCTATCATATAGACAGTAAATGACTACATAAGCCTTAATTCTACCTTCACTTGTTATGCAAGTATTAATCATCTTCATATCATGCAAGCATAAATCATCTCTATCAATATCATCACTGTACATGAAATAATATAAGCGAGTTAGGATTTCTTACTTGGAAGCGGCAAGAGGAAGCTTGATGTGTGTGTGATGGAGGGGAAACCTGCTCTGATACCAACTTGTAACGCCCGCCCTTATATCTACCCTAAAGGCGGGGTTACGGGTCCATACATTCATATCATTTATCATGTTAAGCATGTATATCAAGTAGAACACAATTATAATACAAGAAGTGTAGTAAGCAGGCTTATTAAAGACTAATTTACCAAGCAAGGTTTTTTTTTTTTCATATCATCCATGCAATTTACAACATAATAGAGAGAGATCATTTAACTTCATAATTTACTGATCTAAACATGGTTTGAACAAGATAGAACATAGGAATATAGCAAGAGTTATCTAGTCTTAGACACATGCAAGAGAAGCATTCATAAGCAACAGGAAATAACAAATATCTAGCATTTTACTTAGCATGCAGACTACAAGAATTAGACATTAATGATAGTGTTATCTAACATGACATAGGTTCCATATCTCTAACATAATCAACAGTAGAGTAGTCATAATCATCACACATTCAGAGTATAGTAATACAATTTCAATCTTTTATTGGAAGCAGTTTAGATTCTAGACAAAAATAAGGTAGATAAGAATCTTTCGTCCTTTCCCGAGCCATCACCACACACATCCGCTAGCTTTCCCTCTGCCTCTTCCTTTAGTTCAAGTATTTCTTACCGCTATCTGCAGCATAAGAAAAACAACATGAACTAGTAAGCAAAACATGCTTAGTAAGAATCCGGGCCTACTCGCAAAACCATATCGATACATCATATCATGCTACTCAGTAATCAAGGTAGAACAAGATTATAAGCATCATAAGCATCTCATCAAAGCATCATAAACATCACATCAAATATCTCTAAGTACTTTACAGAACAAGATTATCACATAATGAGAAAATGCTTTTTCAAAAGGTTCCTTGAAGGTAAGTACTTAAAAATACAATATCATCCAGGGCCCAGTTGTAGTACCACATCAAGCGCGTTCCCTAATAAATTGGGGTAGCGAGCCACCAATCTAATTAGGGCAGGACCCTTCCGTCCTACCAATGCCATGACCTTCAGTTAACATGCACATTGGATTTGTTTAACGACCCCCTTTCGAGTCGGGTACACAACTTTCAAAGTAAAGTAATTTATCATGCAATTACTCATATATGTATATGCCTAAAGGTACTCCTAATCACATCTTAAAGGGACACACCACTCATCAAGGGTGCTCTTGATCCCCTAGGGACACACCACACATTTGGGTGCTCTTGATCCCAGTTTCAATAGAGTATCCCTTTTTAAGCATATTATCAAACACATCATGTTCATGTCATAAGAGTGCCCCATGGGCTATAAGGCATGCTTTTATACCTAACAAAAGAGGTCACATAATTTATACACACATCATATAAGTAGTAGCATGCTTCATGATTTCATTAAGTGCTTCCCAACCCTAGGACTAGGGTTGGCCGAAAGCTACAAGTAAGGGAATTTCCTTTTTTTTCATCCAATTAAAGCATACATTCATCACATGTATATCCCTATCATGCATTCTATTAACATGGCCTACATTAGAGGTAAATGACCTTCCCTAAGCTAGGGTTCCATGTTGGGCCGAAAGTTGCAAGTGAGGGGTTTGGTTTTCCAATCAAGCATTCATTCAAGCATTTCTACAAACACCTCAAGTACACTACATGTTAACAATTGAAACATGGTTTAAGCCTCAAAGTGGGGTTAGCATCCACTAACCCTAAATTACAAGGGGTGGCCGAAACATTGTAGGGTAGGGTAGGCTAGGTTTTTGACATCCAATCTTCACACAAACATTTACACAAACATTTTATCTACAATACTAATCATGGAAACATAATAGGATAGCAAGCCACACAAAAGCCCTAACTTTTCTTCTTTGGCTGAAATTTATAGGGTACCAAACCCTAATTTTTGTCTTCTCAAAAATTTGGAAAACAATACACATCCATATCCTAAGTTCCTAGGGGTGTCCTCATGCATCAAGAAGCAACCAAGCCCTTTGTCTTGGTGGTGGCCGAAACTTCCTTAAGGAAGTTCTTGTGATTTTTTTTCCAAGAATCAAACAAGCATTCATTCAATAGCAATTATGCCACAGGCGAGAGGACACTTACATCCTTGCGCTGGAATTTCACCTTCTCTTTAAACGTAGGGTACCCTAGACTTGGAGGGCAAGTGAAAATCCTTTTCAAATCTTCTCTAGGGCTCCTTGGACTTAGTAGGGGGTAAGAACCTTCAAAGGGGTCCTCTTCCTTTCAAATTCCCTAGGGTTAGAACCCTAGGGTGGTGTTTTCGAAAATGGAAAGGGAGAAGAGTCTTCTTGATTTTTTCGAAAATGGAAGTGGGGAAGAAGAAGGAAAAAGTGTAACTTCCTTTTCCCCTCTCTTATTTATACTCTTCTCATGAAGAGGCATGTCTCTTCGCTTCCCTCGATTTAACGAGAATGTTTCTTATTCTCTCAACAAGAAACATTGCTTGGTTCATTGGTTATGACATGGTGAGTGCAACTAGGAGGTTCAAGGTTCAATTCTTGCTTCCTCCTTTCTACCTCTTCTTTTTATCACAATTTGCACTAATCCATATCAAAGCCCATTAAGCCAAGCCCATCATGAAATTTCATAATATTAATAATATTCCATGGATTCATAATAATTCATAATATCCCATAAATATTATTTCATAATATTTTTAATATTTCATATTCATGAATCTATAATATTTCATGATAATATTTCATGAATTTTCATAATAATATTTCATAAATTTCATGATATTTCATAACATTCTATATGAGAAAATTTTGGGGTGTTACACATTCAACTCAATGAGCGTCACGTCATCATGGTCAGATAAGAGAAAAGAGTATCTCTCAGGCTGACGACGTATCCTATCAGATCTGCGAGGAGGTTGGTCTACTTGAACAGCTTGTTGTTCGACAACTTCTTGTGTAACAAACTCATGATCCACAACATCTTGTGGTGCCTGTACAATGTCCATTAAGGCCTCAGTGCTATCTGCATCTTGAACTTCTTCAAGATGGATTTTACTCCCACTAATTCTTCTAGAAATAAACTCTTTTTCTAGAAAAACGTCATTCCTAGCGACAAACACTTTGCCTAGTGTGGGATTGTAAAAGTAATACCCCTTTGTTTCCTTGGGATATCCTACAAAATAACACTTATCAGATTTGGGTCCCAGTTTATCTGAGACTTGACGTCGAACGTAAGCCTCACAACCCCAAATCCTCATAAAAGACATCGTGGGACTCTTCGCAGTCCATATCGTATATAGTGTCTTTATGACAGCCTTTGATGGAGCTCGGTTAAGTGTAAAAAGAGGTGTCTCTAGAGCGAATCCCCAGAAGGAAGTAAGAAGATCTGTCTAACTCGTCATTGATCGTACCATATCTAATAGAGTATGATTTCTCCGCTCGGACACACCATTCCACTATGGTGTTCCAGGAGGAGTGAGTTGGGATATGATCCCACACTCTGCTAGATGGTCACGAAACTCTTGGCTAAGGTATTCACCAACTCGATCTGATCGAAACATCTTAATACTTTTGCCAAGTTGATTTTGTACTTCACTGTTGAATTCTTTGAACTTTTCAAAGGATTCTGACTTGTGTTTCATAAGATACACATAGCCATATCTACTGATATCATCAGTGAAAGTGATGAAGTACTGATAGCCTCCTCTAGCTGCGACATTGAAAGGGCCACATACATCAGTATGTTGAGTCCTAACAACTCTGTCGCTCTTTCGTCGTATTCACTAAATGGAGTCTTGGTCATCTTGCCTAGAAGACAAGATTCACATGTCTCATATGATTCAAAATCAAATGAGTCCAGTAATCTATCCTTATGGAGTTGGGATATGCGACTCTCATTTATATGTCCTAAGCGACAATGCCAGAAATATGTTTGGTTCAAATCATTTGTTTTGAACCGTTTGGTATTTATGTTATAGATTGGGTTCTCTAGATCTAGAACATAGAGTCCATTCATTAGTGGTGCATTACAATAGAACATATCATTTAGCATTATAGAATAACATTTGTCCTTTATGGTAAATGAAAACCCTTTCTTGTCCAAACAAGATACTGAAATAATATTCTTAGTTAATGCAGGTACATAAAAGCACTCTTCTAGTTCTAGGATAAGCCATGTGGGCAAAGACAAAGAATATGTTCCTACAGCAATAGCAGCAACTCTTGCTCCATTGCCTACTCGTAGGTCCACTTCACCCTTCGTCAATGATCTAGCTCTTTGAAGGCCCTGCACATTAGTACAAATGTGAGAAGCACATTCGGTATCTAATACTCAAGAAGAAGAGATAGATAGATTGACTTCTATAACATAAATACCTGAGGCAGAAGTCTCACTTCTTTTCTTCTTTGCTTCCTCTAGGTAGAGTTTACAATTCCTCTTCCAATGTCCGGTCTCACCACAATGGAAGCAGGTCCCTTCCTTAGGCACTTTGCCTTTGGCCTTGGATGTAGTAGAATTGGCCTTGTCTTTGGCTTGGGTCTTATCCTTGCCTTTAGACTTCCATTTACCTTTGCCTTTGTTAACCATCAGTACATTACTGGTCTTGGCTTTCTTGAGATTGGGCTCAGCAGTTCTCAACATGCTGAGCATCTCAGGCAAAGGTTTATCAATTTCATTCATGTTGTAGTTCATGACAAATTGATTATAACCCTCCGGCAATGATTGCAGGATAAGGTCTATTGTCAATTCTTGGCCTAGTGGGAATCCTAGTCTTTCAAGGTTCTCCACATACCCAATCATCTTGAGTACGTGAGTCCCTACAGGAGTTCCCTCTTGCATCTTGCATGCAAATAGGCCTTTGGACACCTCAAACCGCTCGTGCTTAGCTTGCTCTTGATATAGTTGTTTCAGATGCTCAACCATATCATGTGCATTCATGTTCTCGTGTTGCTTCTGAAGCTCAGAGTTCATGGTGGCAAGCATAAGGCATGATACATCAAGTGCATCATCCTGATGCTTCTTGTAAGCATCTTTTTCAGCAAGGGTGGCGGTAGCGATGGGTGCTTCTGGAAGGGGTTGCTCTAGGACGTACAGTTTTCTTTCTTGTTTGAGGACTATCCTCAAATTTCTATATCAGACCAGGAAATTAGCTCTGTTGAGCTTGTCCTTCTCAAGGATAGATCGCAGAGAGAGAGTATTCGACGTGTTAGACTGTTAGTAATATGAGAGAAGTGTCCTAAGGCAATCGCCTTATGATTGTAAGCATTTATTCTAATAAATGATAATTCACTATTTGAGTATACATGTTTGTGTATTTGATTGAGATCTTAAACTCATCTACTGAATGTTCGCAATACAATTCACAGCATAAGAGAATTTGTGATGGGATCATAACTAGTGATTATCTCTAAATGTGCAATTGTGAAGTATTAAAATTATCCCTAGTCGATGAATTGATAAAAACGGACACTATCAATTCTGTTGAGACTAGCATGGGTTATTCTCTAATCAGCTGATTCTCACTGGCTGGTGACATTGGGATGTCCGGAGATAAACATGGATGCTAGTTAAGGGAACTAGTTCATTGGAGTGACTAGCTGTAAGACTTCATATGGGAATCTACATGTAAATATGTCAATAAAGTTCTTACTGCAGCTTAAGTGCGATGTTCCTTTGACTTGTGGTGTTCAAGTCATCTTGGTCATAGAGACTTATACTTTAACATCTTAAGCAAGCATCTCCAAGGAGGTGTGGACCCAGGATGATTGGGTATAAGCCGAAGTGCCCGAAGATGTTTGAACAACCTACAAAGGATTCACCACTCCTTGCGAGGAGATGTATACCCAGGCCTATCGTCGGATTGTTACTCAAAACCTCTGGCCAGAGTATATCATGTTTAGAGTACGAGTCTCTTAAATACATGAGAGTAATTAGAAATCCAAAGGACGAGAAAGACACTACTTGGGCTAGGTGTGACGTAGTCAGCCTAGTGGGGACTGACACAAATAGACCGTGTCCTGAACCAAGTGGGTATAAGGTGGTGAAGGGAATGGGGCACGATTCATTAGAGCTGCTGAAGGGTTTCAGAATTACTTCTGAGGTCAACCGTTGATCTTTCGATTAATTGGGGGTCATGATGTACTACTAGGTGCCACTCATGATCGTTCTATGATTAGTTGATTATAGACGGCCAACATAAATCGAAAGCCTATTTAGTCACACGCACTACGAGTAATCCGAGGGATTTAAAACGAGTTGAAAATTGGATTTTCCGATCAAGAGAAATAAGTCGAATCTGAGTTAATCAGAGGCGCAATGGAAACTTAAAATGGCTAAGTCTTTTGAAGGCTTATTGGGCGAATTAAATGAGTTTAATTCGCGATGGAAACGGCTTGGTTTGGCCGGCCAAAGAGGGTGTCCACCCTCTTGGTTTGGTCGGCCATTAAAAGGGGATAAACCAATTTAATTGGTTTAATTAATAAAATAAATCTAGCACGATTTGTTTTATAAATTATGGATAAATAAATTGATATATAAAGAAATTTATATAAAGAGATTTATAAAGAAATTTATAGAAATTTATTCTTTTTTTTGGAAATTAAAATGAACCATGAAATGGTTTAATTTTAATTTATAAAATCAATTATGAATTGATTTATCCATGATAAGAAAATTTTATACAAATTTTATTCCATAATTAAAAGAGAGAAAGTATTTGTTTTATTATAAAGTTAGTTATAATAAGACTTGGTTTAAACGGAATAATTCATAAGAGAATTTATAGGATAAATTTGTTATGAAAATTCCGTTAAGAGAGAGACTTGGCAAGGGAGATGCTACTATATAAAGGAACCAAAGGCAAGCCCTTAATTCCAATCAAGTGATCAAGAGATTAGAAGCATCCTCTCCCTCTTTCTCTTATTCTGTCTTCTCTCTTCCCCTTAGGGCCGACACCCACCTTGGGACCTAGGGCCGGCGCCCCTTTGGAAGACCTAGGGCCAGCGCAAGCTTCCTCCACCTAGGGTTGGCGCTTCCTCCTCCTAGGGCCGGCGCAAGCTTCCATCAAGAAGCAGAAGAAGAAGAAGAAGAAGAAGAAGAAGAAGCGGATCGCATCTCCTTCTTTCCGGAATTTGGATTCCGATTCTTGATGGTTAGTTTCCTTTCTTCTTTCTTGATCTTCTAGTTGTGTCTTCGGAGAATCTAGTAGTTCTCGTCGACACAAAACTCGTGGCTTTGCGAAGTAATCCCGAAGAGAACTCGGTGTGGACGCGAATAGAGGCGGAGCTTCCAAGGGACGTTACGGTTGGATCTCGTCCCTTACTTCGAGTTACGAGAGGTACTTAGTAAATTTGTTTACTTTTCCGCAAAGTTTTTAATTTATGATTATGACCACACACCATAAGGTTGTATGCTAGATACGTGGTTAAAATAATTTAGGAAATTATTTTATGCTAATTCTTCCGCTGCACGTAAAAATTTAAAATTTTACGAACCCGTATCCTTGTCGACATGCACCCGGTCCCAACATAGACGACATGGTGATCTACAACAATACAACATGCAGAGATAAGTATCATATCTAGATCATTTAATTAGGCCTTTAATTAAATGATACTGCCACTAAATCGTAGAGCTTTTGTAGGGGCTAGTCATGGATGTAGGCAAAGCCAATTTGTCCACACTACTAGCTCCAAACCAAAAAGCGACTACATTTACGTGGGGCAAGATCCATATTATACTTCATCTTGAGATAGCTTTGGCTAATCGCCCAAGACTTGGTACAATTAGGTAGGTAACATTTTACCAATTACATCGTATGCAACTCTTGAAAAAGGGTTAAGATTCACATTACACATCATCTTGAGTTAGCTTTGGCTAATCGCCCAAGACTTAGTATAATTTTCCTCTTACCCAATTTTCCCAACTTTTGGGATATGCCTCTAAGTTTCTCAATCTAATTGAGGTGACTTAGTTAAGTCTCACCCAAAGTTCGATAGC
>JAGFNQ010004482.1:0-19948 GCA_024364735.1 Boesenbergia rotunda
AAGGTAGATGACCGCGAGGTGATCGGAAAGGTATAACTCTTTCCATGCTCCGTTGATTAACCTTGTGTCAATATTGTGCCATGATTGTTTGTCTCGTCATTTTTTGTTTGTTAATTTATTATTTTGATTTTGAATCATGATGAATATTTTATTAACTGGACCCCGAGCATAAACACAAAAGCCGGCGATCAACTCGTTGCCTTTTTCGTGGTCAAATGGTCAAGCAAATCGCAAGGCCGATTTTGGTAATTGGCCGAGTTGTGATTTGGATCGTTCGATACGGCACGAGATGGTCGTAGGGAGACGGGTCTCCATTCGGATTAATTTTTAATCCGTAGACATGGAGAGGTCTCTCGGATCGATCGAAGTATTCGCTTAGGAAACCTGCCAAGCCATACCCAACAAGTATAAATCGAATCACCTCTAATCGATCCTGCTCAATACACACAAAGTGTACTAGTGTAATTCTATAGTCAAGATAGACTAATACCAAATTACACTACAACCATTCCTATGATTTGTCTAAGTCCATCTCGGTTGTGAACCACTACTTATACTTTACAAGAAACTGATAACATGATCTTCTGTGTAGCACCACACACCATGTTATCTACAATGTAAGGTATTAGACAACTGCACACATATATCAAATATAAAATGCAATCAATGACCATGTGATTCTTATTCCAAAATTAGATGTTCATACAAAAGTTAGGCTTTTAGTATACATCCTAACAATCTCTCACTTATACTAAAAGACTATACTGCCATTAAACTGCCATACATCTGATTCCCATCCCCTCCACATACCTATCATAAGCTCTCGCTGGAAGGGCCTTAGTGAAAGGATCTGCCAAGTTATCCTCTGATGCAATCTTGGCGACAACAACTTCTCCTCGCTTTACGATGTCTCTTATCAGGTGGTACTTGCGCTCTATGTGTTTACATGCCTTATGGGCTCGTGGTTCCTTCGAGTTTTCTACTACACCACTGTTATCATAATAAATTGTGATAGCTTTGTGCAAACCAGGAATCACATCTATGCCCATTAAGAAGTTCTTGAGCCATACAGTTTCCTTGGCTACTTCAGAGGCTGCCACATACTCAGCTTCCATGGTGGAGTCTGCAACGCATTTCTGCTTGATACTCCTCCATACTATGGCTCCACCTCCTAAAGTAAACACATACCCCGAGGTAAACTTACTATTATCCCTATCTGATTCGAAATCAGAATCCGTGTAACCCACAGGGAGCAATTGATCTGCCTGGTAAACTAGCATATAATTCCTAGTCCTTTTTAGGTACTTTAATATATGCTTTTCCGTAGTCCAATGTCCTTGTCAGATTACTCTGATATCTGCTAACCATGCCCACGACAAAGCAGATATCCGGTCTCGTACATAACATAGCATACATTAGGCTTCCTATGGCCGAAGCATAAGGAGCCACCTTCATCTCCTCTATCTCCTTTGATGTTTTAAGACACATCTCCTTAGATAAAGGTACTCCATATCGAAAAGGTAGAAAACCTTTCTTGGAGTTTTGCATGGTAAAATGAGCTAGGATAGTATCAATGTATGAAGCTTGAGATAAGCACAACATCTTTTTCTTGCGATCCCTTATAACTTTGATCCCAAGGATGTGTCTTGCTTCTCCCAAGTTCTTCATATCAAACTGTTTGGACAACCATACCTTTACGTCTGACAACACTTTGACATTGTTGCCAATGAGCAAAATGTCATCTACGTATAGTACAAGAAATACCACTAGATTTCCGTCACACCTCTTGTATACACAAGACTCATTCGAACATTGAATAAATCCATAAGACTGGATTACCTCATCAAATCGGTTATTCCAAGATCTTGAAGCTTGTTTCAATCCATAAATGGACCGATTAAGCTTGCACACAAGATGCCCTTTGCCCTTTGCAATGAATCCCTCTGGTTGCTTCATATAGATGTTTTCCTCAAGACTTCCGTTAAGGAAAGCTGTCTTGACATCCATTTTCTAAATCTCATAATTCATATGAGCGGCAATACACAAGAGTATCCGGATAGACTTAAGCATGGCTACCGGCGAAAAGGTTTCCTCATAATCGATGCTCTCTTTCTGAGTATACCCCTTCGCAACAAACCTTGCTTTGAAGGTTTCCACCTTCCCATCTGATCCTCTCTTTCTTTTGTAGATCCACTTACATTAAATGGCTTTTACACCATCAGGTGGTTCTATTAGCTCCCAGACTTGATTAGAATCCATAGATTCTATCTCAGATTTCATCGCCTTTTGCCAAGATACCGCATCTTTGTCTTGGAGTGCTTTGTCATAGGTCCAAGGATCAGGTTCATGCTCACTAGGGATCAAGTCAGAAGACTCTCTCAAGAACATGAATCTGTCAGGTTGTCTAACAACCCTCCCACTACGACGATGTACTACCTGTGTATTATCTGTGACACGCAATGCAGTCACATGTGGTATGTCCTCCTGTACCATTGGTTCTGAAGTAGGAACATCCCCTCTCACTTCCTCTAGAACAATCTTACTCATGGGCTCGTAGTCCATTACATAGTCCTCTTCTAAAAATCAGGCATTCATGCTAACGATGGCCTTCTGATCTTTAGGACTATAAAATAAACCACCTTTCCTTCCTCTAGGATAGCCTACGAACAAGCGTACTTCCGTACAAGATTCTAACTTATCAGCATCTCCCTTTAGCACATGTGCTAGTCTATCCCAAATTTGAATATGTCTCAGACTAGGCTTACGCCCAGTCCACAATTCTATGGGAGTAGACGGTACTGATTTAGAAGGTACCAAGTTCAGAATATACGCTGCCGTTTCCAGAGCATATCCCCAGAACGAATTCAGTAATCCGAAAAACTCATCATCGATATAACCATTTCCACAAGAGTCCTATTCCTTCACTCTGTCACACCGTTCTATTGGGGTGTACCAGGTGCGGACAATTGGGATTGAATCCCAACCTCTGATAAGTAACTCCTAAACTCTCCCAAGAGGTACTCTCCACCATGGTTAGACCGTAGTGTCTTGATACTTTTACCTTGACGTTTCTCCACATCAGTCTTGAATTCTTTGAACCTGTCAAAGCACTCAGACTTGTGGCGCATCAAGTAAATGTATCCATATCTTGAATACTTGTCTATAAATGAGTCGAAATATTCAAAACCACCTCTAGCCTGGATATACATAGGGCCACATAAATCAGAATGAACCAACTCCAACAATTCTTTGGCTCTATATCCCTTGGCCTTGAAAGGTCTCTTGGTCATTTTACATTCCAAGAAAGATTCGCAGGTTGGGATGTCTTCCTCCACCAATGAACCCAAAGGTCCATCGGCTATCAACCTTTGAATTCTACTCAAGTTAATATGACCTAACCTTAGATGCCAAAGATATGTTTGGTTCATTTTCAAAGATTTTTTTCTCATATTAGAATTAGAAGATGTGTTATTTTCTAATTGCATCGTGGGAGTATTGGATTAAGAGTGTATAAATTGCCAACCAACGCACCAGAATAGATAATCTCTCTATTCCTTTTTATAACAACCCTGCCATTAAAAGAAATAGAATATCCATCCAAAAATAATTTAGAAATTGAAATTAAATTCGTTTTAAAAGAAAGTACGTAAAGATAATTTCTTAAAACCAAACATTTATTTTTATTAAAAGATAAATAAACATCTCGCACTGCAATAACTGCTACCTTCGTAGCATTGCCCATGTTAACAGTAATATTGCTCTCAGATAGTCATCTGGTTTCCTGGAACCCTTACAATGAATTGCAGACATGATCAGTAGCTCCCGTATCTACACACCAGGTACCAGTAGATAACACCGCTAAACATATTTTGACAACTAATGAAGATCGATTCTGGTGCCCGAAGAGTTCCTTGAGATTGAACATTATGTCATAGGCAGTAGAAAAGGCCTGATGTTGATGTTGCTTCACATTTGACATGGAGGCCAAAATATAACACTACGCCATCTCATCTGCCTTTACCCACTTCTTATAACGTTCTTTCTCCTCTTCATTAGAATCATTACTGGGCTTATCCGGCAGATCTCAAAGAGTACAAATTTGTACTCCTCAGCAGTCAAGACAATGTCTAAGTTTCGTTTCCAATAAATATAATTAGGACTAGTGAGTTTATTTTCTTTTAAAATCATAGTAAGGGGATTGAAAGCCATTTTGAAAAATCCTGAGAATCACAATGGTCAAATCTTTAGATTTTAAAATAATATTGATTCCTCAAATAATAAAATTTTAAAATCACAAACACCTTTAAACACTGTGAATTTTGTATGCCACGATAGTGTGGATGTATACAAATTCAAACATTTGTAAGAGGAGATTTTATCGATTAATTTTATTATCTTGTCAACCTTAATTTTTGACAAATAAAATTAATAATTAATTTTTCTTCGGCCACACAAATAATAGCAGTGACTCCGATGGGGAGGATACTATTACTTGCTTCTAAGTGTACACCATTACATGATACTAAGTCAATTATCTAGGATTATGTCCCTTCCGATGGGGAAGATTACACGCTCCTAAATAATTTCATATAATCATATTTGATCTAGTGATTCGCAAAACAAACTCATCTGATATGGAGGAAGGCACTCAGAGCCAACATGCATGTTTGTTCGCATCACTTATCAAATTAGTAATGGAGGCCACGAGACTCAAAGATTCTCTCTCCCACTTAGTAATTTAAAATTGAGAAATTTTACAAGCATTCACAATAAGCATTAAACAATAAGAAATAAATATGAAAATCTAAATTTCTAACTATTATGGCTTTTGTTCTCTAATACGCCTCTAGTTGTGCCACTACCTCGTCTCCACCCTTCTTCACAATGCGCAAGCTCTTGAAGAAGATCCGAGCCGAGAATAAAAACTATTTTAATTTATATTTTTCAATCCTATACTCCATGAAGGAATGTACAAAAATTCTAGATCGAAAGTAAATTAAAACAAGCGGCTAACATTTGTCGTATTTAATTACACAATTAAATACTACTAGCCTTGTTAACCCCGAGGATTCAAATAAATTATTACAATCACACACACAATCACATACAATCAAATATAACCATAATAGTTGGATCTTATGCCTGCAACCAAAGAGTTAACCTATGCACATCCTACTATTATCCGACATAAAATCATATATGAAATTGCATGAAAGTAACCGAATCCAAAACACAAAACCGGAAACCATGGCTCTGATACCAATTGTTGGTTTCCCATTCAGATCAAGAATCCTCTCCATAGTCTTGGATTAAAATTTTCTATTGATTAGAAATAATCCAGATGGAAAGAAACTTTTCGAACGACCTTCTTCATCATCGTGCTATTCGATTTGAGTGATCACTTGAACAAGCATGTTGTCCAAGCAATTCTAACTCCTTTATCGATTAGCCGTGGAATAGATGATGAATACGGATCGCCAGTTTTTGTGTTTGATTTCGGGGTCCATGACAAAACATGAATACGATTGAAACTAGAACAAGAAAACAAGTTATATCTCTTGTTTTACCTCATGATCTTCTATCGTACTCCTATCATCTTCTTGGACATTGTGGGCGATGGTCTTCCAAGAAATGAAGTCACCAAAGCCTCTTTCTTCTTCCCTTTGCTTGCGCCAACCACCTCCAAGAGATGAACTCTCTTTGCGCCGACCACCAATCCTAGCCTTTCCTTCTTGTCGTTAGCCAACTCCTTGCTTTAAGGATGCACCAGCCAAAGGAAAGAAAAGAAGAAGAAGAGAAAAGATTCTCTTCCTCACAAAAACCCTAGCCGACCACCTCTCTCTTCCTCCTTGCCGCCGGCCAACTTCTCTTCCTCTTGCTTGTTGCTTCCGACCAAAGGAAGAAGAGCCTTCCTTCTGTGGGATCATTTAGAATCGATAGAGAGGGGGGGGGGTGAATATCGATAAAATTTTGGATACGATAGAATATTACGCAGCGGAAAATTAAAGCAATGTTAACTCGTTTCTTTTTACTTGGTTCAGAGTCTGTAACGGCTCCTACTCCAAAGCCCACGGTCCTTGACCATTTTCGTTGGGAAATTCTATATTTTGAGAAATGTTACACGAATTAAATCATGAATACAAAATTAAAGGACAACACTTGAAATAAATATACTGACGATCGGAAATGAATTTGAAGACTGGAGCAGCAGGTCGTCGATCATGAGCGTTGTTGGCGCATGGAACTCGAGCACGGAGGAAAATGCACTGAGTGTTTGAGTGCTTGAGTTGAGAGAAGTGTTCTTTGTGTTAGAATCAACTGTCTTGGAAGCAGGGGTGAACCCCCTTTTATACTGCTGTCCAGGGTGCCTGTGAGGTTGTAGGGCGCCTGCCACATCCCCGATTTGTGCGCGCCCTCATTCACAAACTCGACCAACATCTATCCCCCATCTAGGGTTCTTGAGACGTCTAGGGTGCCTGACTGCTCACGGGCGCCTCACTTGCTGACCTTCCAGCTCAACTTCACCACCACAGGAAGAACCCCTTCTGAGGCGCCTGTGTTCTCGGGCGCCTGAGCCCTCTCAGGCGCTTGGGATGCAGAAACTTGAACCTCTTGCTCCTGCAACCAGGGTTAGTTCCAGAACAATAGTAATAATAAAATGAAATATAAATAACAACCTATGCTGTCTTTGTTCTGACTTTGGGTTTCCAAATGGAACCCTAGGTCGAACCAACGCCTACTGTTCCCTCTTCCGAGGAACGCGTCCTCACCTACTCTACTCTGGAGAAGTTACCTTTTACCAACTGGCTCCTCCAGTTAGATATTTGCTCGACCTCTGAGACTGCCAAATCTCAAGATGTTCGTTCCTCGACCAGTCTCTACTTCTGTCCGCAGCTCCCGCTTGGCTAAGACTTCTGCCCGATCTTCCGGATTAGGACTTCGGTGCCCAGTCCATCACCAGGACTTATTGCCCAACCCCCGGTCAGGTCTTCGGTGCCCAGTCCATGACCAGGACTTATTGCTCAACCCTGCAAGTCAAGACTTCGTGCCTAGCTTACCTAAGACTTTCCTCCACACTTAACAGATTCATTAGATAACACCTTAACCTTAACTTTGAACCCTATGCCATTATCAGAAACCAAGTTCGATCTGGTACTTCTGGCACCAATAATCTCCCCCTTTTTGATTTATGGCAACCTAGTTCAAAAGATAAGTTAAAATAGAAAAAACATAAACACTATGTACTGGAACAGAAAGAACAGATAGTTTTTCTATCTCCCCCTTAATCAGTTCTCTCCCTCAATTTCTTAGGATTTTCTTTTGAAAGACTTAGAGGAAATTTGAAACATTGCATTAGGGTTCCTTTTAATTTAAAAAGTCTCCCCCTGAAGCTTTTGAAAAATATCCAATTTTTTGAAAATTTTTCTAAATAGATTTTGAAAACATTAAGAAAAACAAGTTAAAGAACAGAATTTTCTGAATCGAATTGAATTTTCTAAAAGTAGCACTTAACTTGATTTTTGGAGAGTTGTTGTTAATATAATTTTGAGACTTGATTTTTTTTGGAACAACGAAAAAACTTGACATGAAAAATTATTAACTTGAAAAAAATATCGTGACTTAAAAAAAATTTTAGCTTGACTTTAGAAAAGAAAAGAAATTTTGAAAAAAAACTTGACTTGGAAAAGAATTTTTTTTAACTTGACTTTTTTACTTTTCTCTCCCCCATTGCCATATATCAAAAAAAATAATAAAAATATTTACAAAAAAAATGTAACATATCTGAGCCTACTTGATTGTATTGGAGCCTATTTGAAAAAATGATGAACGCAACTGCAGAAGGTAATTTAGGTTTCAACCAAGTAATACATTGTGTTCCTATTGAGTCCAAGCACGAAACCTTTTCATAAAAAAAAAATAACCAAATTAAACTCTTTTGGTCCTTGTCTAACCCAGTTAGCTACTTTCTAACTATCGTATAACATCAACTTTCACTAGGATAAGTTAGGTTAAGTAATCTGATCAAGTTAGACTTTCTAAGCTTGAATACATAACTTGATTGTTGTTCAAATGTATTTATGACCCCAACTGCTCTTGATGCATTGACTTAAAGCATCTTGAGTCAAGGCATAGACCTAAGCATCTCAACCCAATCTAGGTTATCAATCAAAGTACCCTAATATGCTTGTGAGATGCTGACTTCTAGATCTATAGGAGCATACAATTCTAGGGTTAAGTCCTAGACTAAGTCCATTGCGTAGAAAAATCCTAGTTTTAAAGGGGATAATTTTAAAACATATAACTTGGAAAAAATTTTAAAATTCACAACTTAATAAGAAAATGATTTTTCAAAAAATATGAAATACTAGTTTAGAAATTGTTTTTTGAAAAAAATAAGTACAAACAGTCCTATTCTATTAAGCACAATCCTAACTGCCTTCTTGGTAAGCTAAACTCAGACTCAGGTAAGGGTTTGATAAATATGTCAGCTAGATTTGATTTTGAGTCCACATGTGTAAGTACGATTTCACCCCTGGCTACGTGATCCATAACAAAATGATGTTTTACTTCAATGTGTTTGGTTCGGGAGTGATGAATAGGGTTTTTTTGTAAGATTGATCAAGCTTATGTTGTCAATGAATACTTTAATTTGGGCATAGTCTAGGTTGAAATCCTTAAGGGTGTGCATCATCCATAACAGTTGTGCTACACACTCTCCTAGGGCAACATATTCTGCTTCAGTTGTGGATAAGGCAACACAGTGTTGCTTTTTGCTGCACTAGCTGACTAGACTGTTCCCTAGTAATTGACAACTCCCACTTGTACATTTTAATCTAGTTTACACTCGGCATAGTCTAAGTCAAAGTATCCTGATAATTCAAAGTTGGAGGTCCTAGGATATCAAATACCTACATTTAGGGTACCCTTTATGTACCTAAGGATTCTTTTTACAGCAGCTAGGTGAGACTCCTTTGCATAGGTTTGGTATCTTGCACACATTCCCACTGCAAATAGGATATCAAGTCTACTAGCAGTTAGGTATAGTAAACTACCTATCATACTTCTATATTATTTTAAATCAACTGACTTACCTTCAGAGTTATTGTCTATTTTTGCATTTGTGGCCATGGGTGTACCTAAATCCTTAGAGTTTTCATTTTGAATTTTTTGATTAATTCTTTTGCATATTTTGACTGATGAACGTAGTTACCATCCCTGGTTTATTTTATTTGGAGATCTAGGAAAAAGGTCAGTTCACCTACTAGGCTCATTTCAAATTCACTTTCCATAATCTTAACAAAATCTTTTAAAAAGTTAGTATTAGTTGACCCAAAAAATTATGTCATCTACGTAGATTTGGGCTATAAAAATGTCTTTTTCTAAGGTTTTGACAAACAGGGTTGAGTCAATTTGGCCTTGGTTAAATCCCTTAGAAGTCAAGTAGGTGGATAGTCTTTCATACCAGACCCTAGGTGCTTGTTTTAACCCATAAGGGGCTTTCCTAAGTTTGATCACATGCTTGGGATTGTCTAAGTCCTCAAATCCTGGGGGTTACTCTACATACACTTCCTCTTTTATGAATCCATTAAGGAAGGCAAACTTGACATCCATTTGGTATAATTTGAAGCCTCTATGGGTTGCAAAAGCTAGTAACATCTTGATTGATTCAAGTCTAGCTACGGGGGCATAAGTTTCATCATAATCCAACCCTTCAACTTGACTAAAACCTTTTAGCTACTAAGCGGGCTTTGTTTCTCATTATCTCACCTTAATCATTTAGCTTGTTTCTAAATACTCACTTAGTGTCTATAACTGATTTACCTTCTGGTTTAGGTACTAAGTCCCAGACTTGGTTTCTCTCAAATTGGGCTAGTTCTTCTTGCATCGCAATGATCCAATCTGGGTCAGGTAGGGCTTCTTCTATAGTCATAGGTTCTATTTTTGAAATTAGTGCAATTTGACTAAGATTTCTATAGGAAGACCTTGTTTTGACCCCTAAGGTTGGATCAACCAAGATTTGGTCAGATGGATGATTGAGTCTGGGTTTCTTAGTTCTCCTAGAACTAGGTTCAGCCTCATGTCCGGCTGATAGGTTTGGTTCAGGGATCAGCTCAATAACTTGGGTTGGGGTTAGCTATTGGTTCAATTGTTGACTCAGTAGTTGGTTCAGTTGATGGTTCAATTTCTTCTTGATCTTGATTTGAAGTATTTAGGCTTGGTGAGTTGTTTAGGTTGATAGTAGGGTTTGTTACATTTTCTTCATCGAATATTAAGTTTGTGGTTTCTTCAATTTTAAGGGTTTGTTTATTATAAACCCTATATGCTCTACTTGTTATTGAGTATCTGATAACTATCATTTTGTTGATTACATTAGGTCTTCAAATCCATGTTTTTTTGATCCCTTTTCATATGCTTATGTTGCATTTGCATGAGGTTTCATGAAATCTTTCTATTTTTGTCCTTGGACACAATTCTTCTCATATTTGAGATATTTTGGCATTAATGATGAATCTAATTTTGTAGGTCTCAATTAATCATGATCCTAGATCAAGATTGGATCAGGACTTTAGTTCAGAATGGGCCTGGATCAATGGGATCAAGAGCTGGATCAATATGGGTCGTCCATTCAAGAGAACGGTTAGATCCAAGCCATCCACCAACTTTTGGTGGATCTAAGTTCAAGATAGACTTAGCCAAGTTCAGGGACCAAGGTCTGAAAGTTTGGGCCAGATCAGAGTTAATCCAGCCGTTGGATCGAGATCAAGAGGAGCCTAAACTGTCCATTCAAAGATCAGAGCACTCTGAGCCATTGGATGTGGATCCAGTTGATTCGAGTTGAGGAGGAGCAGATCTTTGCCCTTGATCAAGATCTGGAAAGTTTAGGTTCGATCTGGATTGATCTGACCGTTGGATGAGATCGGAGAAATCTCGGTCGTCGAAATTCAAAATGCGCAGTTAAATCAAAAATTCCCTCGCCAGTTCTTCGTCGTCGCATCTTCGCCAATCTGTTTGCGTTGTTCATCATATGTTCTTGTGATTTCTTTCTAGTTTTGCTTCTTCGATCGCGCGGTGACATCAAATCCGAATTTGGGTCGAGTTCCAGATCGTCAAGATCGTGTCTTCATGAGATCTTCTGTTCGACTTGTTGCTGAGCACAGCTAGGAGAGGGTTTTGCCAGTTCTGACAAATTTCCGATCGATCCACACTTGCCCTCATCCTTCATCCATCGAAGCTATTCAGAGGGGTTTTTTGAAGTGATCCGAGTGTTCCTGAGCCATCACCGCAACTCCACACTTCAAGTTTGAGAAGATCAGAAGATTGAATCAGTTAAAGGCAAGTTTGAGCTGAGATTCTCGCAGAAGATAAGGATCTGACGATTTGTTGAGCTAGGGGGTTCATAGCCAATTCTTGAGTGACGACAAGAAGGAATCGAGCTAGAGGAAGGGTTTGATGTCTAGTTCTTGTTAAAATTAGTTTCTAATTTCTGTTCTTCAGTGATTCTGTTCAGTATCACACTGCGCTCAGCTACTGATCGGTCTGAGTGATCGATCTAGACCACTCCTGATCGGACGCCAGTCCAATCAGGCTTGCATCTGCTCGGTCAGCCGACCGATCAGGAAATTTCCTGCATAAACGTATCCTGTTTCAATATTCAGCATTGTTTTAATCCTTTATTTCCCAATTTAAGTTCAGCTCTAGTGTAACTCTGCATTTGATATCAGTTTTATATTTTAAATTTTGCAACTTGAAATTGCTTGTTAAATTTCTTAAGTGGTTGAGTTTCATTCTTGCAATACCTAGCTTAACTCTAGTCAAGTCAACTCCATTTCCAATTTCCCTTCTATTCTTACTTGCAAAACAAAACCTCATTTAATATCGAAAACCCAAAATCATTTAACGACAAATAACTTGCGAGTTTAATTTGAACAATCACAACTAGTCCTTGGAGAAAAATACGACCTGAGGCCGCTATTCTACATTTCTACTTTGCTAGCAAGGGTTTTTAGCTTTACGAAATTCTAAATTTGAGACCCACATTCGTGACAGCTAAATTCGCGTCTATCAAATTTTTGGCGCCGTTGCCTGGGAACACTAGTTGAGTTTGTTTGATTTTTGCTTGCTTGCTTACCTTCATATCTTTTGATCTAGTTTACTTGTGCCTATTGCTAAATTTTTGTGATCCATATTACTTGCTTCATTCTTTTGTATACATCTGCTACGATTTTTGTATTTGTGTATGACCAGATCTGCAGGTGGTATTCTAGAAGAGTTTGATCCTGAAATTGAAAGAACTTTCAGAGCAAGGAGGAACCAAATCAGTGCTTCAGAGGCTTTTAACTGTCTTCCTACTTAGACTATTGCTCTTCATTCAGTTGATCCTATGGCAGACCACCAGAAAACTATGAATGAACTAGCAGCACCAGATGATGCCTTTCAGTACTCCTGCATTGCATACCCAAAGCTCACTGGAGATTTTGAATTAAGATAAGGACTGATTCATATATTGCCCAAATTTCAAGGTTAGTATGGGGAGGATCCCAACAGACATCTACATGAGTTTCACGTTGTCTGCTCCACAATGAAGCCTTAGGGGATTTCAGAGGAAGATATCAAGCTGAGGGCATTCCCATTTTCCCTGACTGGAGCAGCAAAGGATTGGTTTTACTACTTACCTACTGGGCATGTTTCTAGCTGGATTTCAATGAAGAAAGCGTTTTTGGAAAAGTATTTTCCTGCATCAAGAACAACAATCATTAGAAAAAGCATCTGTAGCATACAGCAAGTAGTGGGAGAAACTTTGTATGACTATTGGGAACGGTTCAACAAACTTTGTTCTAGTTGCCCACAGCACTAGATTAGTGAGCAGCTACTCATTCAGTACTTTTATGAGGGACTTCTCCAGATGGATAGGATCATGATAGATACTGCAGCAGGAGGAGCCCTAGTAAACAAAACACCAGATCAAGCTAGGGAGCTAATTTCAAATATGGCAGAGAACTCACAGCAATTTGGGAGTAGAGCTTTATCCACCAGAGGAGTCAATGAAGTTCAGATGGTGTCAAATGACCAAAAAGAAATCAAGAATTCTTTGATGGAGCTCACATCTCTGGTGAAACAAATGGCTCTAAATAATGTGAGTCAGAATCAGAATTTCTCAGTTCCACCACCTTTAAGCCAAGTGATGAGGTTATGTAGTATTTGTTCAAGCCAAGACCACAACTCGGATCTATGTCCTAACCTCCAACAAGATGAGACATTAGCTGCTATGACTAGCGGACAATTCCAAGCCAAAAACAACCCCTACTCATCTACCTGCAATCCTGGTTGGAGGGACAATCCAAACTTGAAGTATGGAAACTCTTTTTATTAGCAAAACCCATCACAACAACCCTATCAACATCCCCAACAGAATTTTTAGCAAGTTCAGCAAGGTCAACAACAATTTCAGCCATTTCAACAACCCTACCAACAAAATCAGCCACCTTTCTAAGGTAATCCGAATTTTCAGCAAGGGTTTCAAGGAAATATGAGTTTTCAGCAACAATATCAATCATCACAGCCACAAAATCAATTCTCACAGCAGGGATTTCAGTTATTTAACCAAAGTTTTCAGCCCTCAAATCAGAATTTCCAGCCCACACAATTTCAGCCTTCTCAACCACAATTTCAACCTCAACCTCAGAATTTTCAGAGTTATAATTCTCAACCATTTCAACCAAGTTCACAGCAAAATTTTTAGCAATTTTCTCAACCATTGCAGCCCTATAATCAACCCCAACAACCCTACTTTCAAGGTTCACAACAAAGTCAACAATTTCAACAACCTCAATCATCATTTCAAGGCCAATCAAAGTCTCATGCTAACCAAGGGGGCTATGGAGGCTCTAGTGGGGGAAATGCCCAACAACAAAGGATAGAGGAGATGCTTCAACAACTTTTGCAACAACAAAGGAATGATCCTACCATACAAAATCTTGAGAGACAAATTGGACAATTGGCTAGTGGGATGAATCAAATTCAAGCTCAAGGATCAAGCCAACTACCTTCTCAAGCTACTCCAAACCCAAAGGGGAACGTTAGTGCTATTACTTTGAGGAGTGGGAAGGTGACTTCAACTCCAAATGGTCCAAGAGCTGAATTTTCTGAAAACAGGATAGCAACTTTATTTTCAGCCCCAAACAGCCCTGAAATCACTTCGAAATTAGTTGGATCTACCCCTACTCCGAGCCTAACTCCTTCATCAAGCACTCCTGTGATTTTGGTAGAAAATGAGGGAGAAATCATTGAAAAAGATGGACTTACAACAGCTACTTCAGTGGAGAAATCAGTTCCAAAGTTAGTCCCTCAACTCTCGGCTCAAGAGAAACAAATGAGAGTTCCTTTGCCATTTCCCCAGCGTAAAACTACAGCTAAGAAGCAAGTGGAGGAGGAGAATGCTAAGGAATACAACGAGCTAGTGAAATTGTTTAGTAATGTGGAGATCAATGTACCTTTGTTGACCATGATAAAACAGATTCCTAAATATGCAAAATTCCTGAAAGATTTATGTGTTCATAAGAAGAAGCATAAGGAGAATGAGTTGGTTAGCTTGGGGAAAAATGTTTCAGCACTTATTTATGCCATTCCTCAGAAGTGTGAAGACCTTGAAGTTTTTATTGTATCTTGTGAGATAGGGAGGACCATGTTCCATGATGCCATGTTGGATTTAGGAGCCTCCATTAATGTGATGCCCAGATCAGTCTTCCAGATGCTTGGCATAGGCCCTCTACAGCCTACTGGTGTGGTGATTCAGTTGGCAGACCGAAGTCAGACCCACCTAGCCAGAATTATTAAAGATGTTTTGGTAAAAGTAAAAGAGCTGATATTTCCTGCAGATTTTTACATTCTGGATATGGAGAGAGACTACCTTGCACATAGATCTCCACTCATCCTAGGGAGACCATTTCTGAAGACTGCGAGAACAATGATAGATGTATATGCTGGCACACTTTCGATGGAAATTGGAGACACAGTAGTCCAATTCAGCATATTTGATGCCATGAAGCACCCGAGAGAGGACCACTCTATTATGAGCATTGACATTTTAGAGGAGTTGGATGATGCAGATATTTTGGCTGGCGGAGTTTCACTTGATTTTTCTAGAGGAGTTGTCAGTTCAGAGGAGGCTGAGGGTGTATTCGCTACTGAGGCTGAGGACATTTCAGAGGCTATTTCAGAATTATTCCCAGCTGGAAAAGATTTTTTAGGTGTAGGGGATTGCACAGAGCCCCAAGGATCACCTATTTCTATTGATATTTTAGAGGACTCAGAAGAGAGGTGTGTGAGTGTAGGGGATTGCACTGAGCCCCAAGGATCACCCATACCTTCTGAGTAGACCCAGATTGAGCTTAAGCCACTACCAGATCATCTGAAGTATGTGTTTCTTGGAGAGGAGCATAGTTTTCCAGTTATCATTGCAAAACATTTGGAATCAGAGCAAGAAGAGAAATTATTGCAAGTCCTGAGGCAGCACAAGAAAGCTATTGGGTGGACTTTATCAGACATACTAGGTATTAGCCTAGTTATTTGCATGCACAGGATCTTTTTAGAAGAAAATGTTAAACCAGTGAGGCAGCCACAAAGGAGACATAATCCACTTATTTTGGACGTTGTTAAGAAAGAGGTGACTCGACTTCTACAGGCAGGTATCATTTACCCCATTTCTGATAGTCAGTGGGTTAGTCCTGTTGGGACCGGGTGCATGTCGACAAGGATACGAGTTCGTAAAATTTAAAATTTTTACGTGCAGCGGAAGAGTTTGCATAAAATAATTTCCTAAATTATTTTAACTTCATATCTAGCATGCAATCTTATGGTATGTTGACATAATCATAAAATAAAACTTTGCGAAAAAGTAAACTGATTTACTAAGTATCTCTCGTAACTCGAAGTAAGGGACGAGATCCAACCGTAGCGTCCCTTGGAAGCTCCGCCTCTATTCGCGTCCACGCCGAGTTCTCTTCGGGATGACTTCACAAAGTCACGAGTTTTGTGCCGACGAGAACTACTAGATTCTCGGAAGGCACAACTAGAAGAATAAGGGAAACAATGGAAAAACTAACCAATGAAGTAACGGAATCGTATTCCGGAAGAGAGGAGTCGCTATCCGCTTCTTCTTCTTCGTCTTCGGGTTCTCCTTCCTTTTGGTTGCTCACGCCAACTTCCCTCTTGGAGGAAGGCTTGGTGCGCCGGCCCTAATTCACAAGAATGGGCGCCGGCCCTAGGCAAGGAGAAGGAGAGGGAGAGGAGAAGAATAAAAGAGAGAGAGAGAGAGGGAACTCTTAATCAACTATTGATTAATTGATTGATGTATCTAAAGGGCTAGCCTTTGGGTCCTTTATATAGTAGCAACTCTTTGCTAAGTCTCCCTCTAAACGGAATTAGTTATAAGAAATTTATCCTATAAATTTTCTTAACTAATTATTCCGTTTAAACCAAGTTTTATTATAAACTAATTTATAATAAAACTAATTCTTCTTCTCTTTAAATTTTGGAATAAATTTTATAAGAAATTTATAAACTTTCTTATTATGGAAAACTCAATTCATAATTGATTTTATAAAATTAAAATAAACCAATTCATGAATTATTTTAATCTTCCATAAAAGAATAAATTTCTATAAATTTTATTTATATAAATTTCTTTATACAAATTTATTTATCCATAATTTATAAAACAAATCACACTAGATTTATTTTATTAATTAAACCAAAATAAACTTGGTTTATTCTCCTTCATTGGTCGGCCACCTCTTTGGCCGGCCCAAACCGACCCGAACCGTCGCGAATTAAACTCATTTAATTCGCCCAAAAAGCCTTCAAAAGACTTAGCCATTTTTAGCTTCCATTGCGCCTCTGATTAACTCAGATTCGACTCGTTTCTCTTGATCGAAAAATCCAATTTTCAACTCGTTTTAAATCCCTCGGATTACTCGTATTGCGTGTGACTAAATAGGCTTTCGATTTATGTTGGCCGTCTATAATTAACCCATTAATTATAGAACGATCATGAGCGGCACCTAGTAGTACATCATGATCCCCAATTAATCGAAAGATCAACGGTTTGACCCCAGAAGAAATTATTCTGAAACCCTTCAGCAGCTTTAATGAATCGTGCCTCATTCCCTTCACCACCTTATACCCACTTGGTTTAGGACACGGTCTATGGTGTCAGTCCCCACTAGGCTGACTACGTCACACCTAGCCCAAGTAGTGTCTTCCTCGTCCTTTGGATTTCTAATTACTCTCATGTATTTAAGAGACTCGCACTCTTAACATGATATGCTCTGGCCAGAGGCTTCGAGTAACAATCCGACGATAGGCCTGGGTATACATCTCCTCGCAAGGAGTGGTGAATCCTTTGTAGGCTGTTCAAACTTCTTCGGGCACTTCGGCTTATACCCGATCATCCTGGGTCCACACCTCCTTGGAGATGCTTGCTTAAGATGTCAAAGTATAAGTCTTCATGACCAAGATGACTAGAACACCGCAAGTCAAAGGAATATCGCACTTAAGCCTCAGTAAGATCTTCATTGACATATCTACATGTAGATTCCCATATGAAGTCTTACAGCTAGTCACTCCAATGAACTAGTTCCCTTAACTAGCATCCATGTTTATCTCCGGACATCCCAATGTCACCAGCCAGTGAGAATCAGCTGATCAGAGAATAACCCATGCTAGTCTCAACAGAATTGATAGTGTCCGTTTTTATCAATTCATCGACTAGGGATAATTTCAATACTTCACAATTGCACATTAGAGATAATCACTAGTTGTGATCCCATCACAAATTCTCTTATGCTGTGAGTTGTATTGCGGACATTCAGTATATGAGTTTAAGATCCCAATCAAATACACAAAAC
Source organism: Boesenbergia rotunda (assembly GCA_024364735.1). Taxonomy (NCBI): domain Eukaryota; kingdom Viridiplantae; phylum Streptophyta; class Magnoliopsida; order Zingiberales; family Zingiberaceae; genus Boesenbergia; species Boesenbergia rotunda. Next base: position 17,907 of record JAGFNQ010004482.1, read on the forward strand.
ATGTATACTCAAATAGTGAATTATCATTTATTAAAATAAATGTTTACATCATAAGGCGATTGCCTTAGGACACTTCTCTCATATCACTAACAAACTCCCACTTGGCCTAATGCCAATCGCTACGGTATCCAATACCATAGGCTCTAATATGACCCTCAAACTTGTTTTGAGGCAAGGCCTTAGTTAAAGGATCCGCTATATTCCTTTCAGTGGGAACTCTCTCAATTTGTATGTCATTCCTACTTATAATCTCTCTGATCAGATGATAGCGTCGAAGCACGTGTTTGGATCGCTGATGAGACCTTGGTTCCTTCGCTTGTGCAATAGCTCCATTGTTGTCGCAGTATACCGGCACTGCTTCATCAATGGTTGGAACCACGCCAAGTTCGGTGACAAACTTCTTGATCCAGACTGCTTCCTTCGCTGCTTCCGAAGCTGCTATATATTCCGCTTCCGTGGTAGAATCCGCTACAGTGTCTTGTTTGGAACTCTTCCAACTTACTGCGCCTCCATTCAAAGTAAATACGTATCCAGACTGCGATTTGGAGTCATCCTTATCTGTCTGGAAACTGGCATCTGTATACCCACGTATTTTCAAATCTCCTTCTCCATATATTAGAAATACATCCTTAGTTCTTCTTAAGTACTTAAGGATTGTCTTAACAGCCGCCCAATGATCCATTCCTGGATCAGATTGGTATCTGCTCGTGACGCTCAGAGCATACGATACATCGGGCCTAGTACATAACATAGCATACATGATAGATCCTATTGCGGATGCATAGGGAATCTTATTCATGCTAATCCTCTCGTCTTCTGTGCACGGACACATAGACTTCGAAAGGTTGATCCCATGCCTGATGGGAAGGTAACCTTTCTTGGATTCCGACATGCTAAACTTTTCTAGCACTCGGTCTATATATGTAGACTGCGAAAGACCAAGCAACCGTTTTGATCTATCTCTATAGATTCTAATCCCAAGGATATAGGTTGCTTCTCCCAGGTCTTTCATGGAGAAGGTTTTGGACAACCAAATCTTAACTGTCTGTAAAACTGATATATCGTTTCCTATAAGTAAGATGTCATCGACATATAATACTAGGAATACGACTGCACTCCCACTAACCTTCTTGTACACACAAGGTTCGTCAGGATTTTGTGAGAAATCAAACTCTTTGATTGTCTCATCAAAACGGATGTTCCAGCTCCTAGATGCTTGCTTTAGTCCATATATGGATCGTCGAAGCTTGCATACCTTGGTTTTATCAACCGATGTGAAACCTTCAGGTTGTATCATGTATACATCCTCAAGTAGGCTTCCATTAAGGAAAGCTGTTTTCACATCCATTTGCCATATCTCATAATCATAATGAGCTGCTATGGCTAGGAGCATCCGAATGGATTTAAGCATAGCTACTGGCGAATAGGTTTCGTCATAATCAATTCCTTGTTTCTGACGATATCCTTTTGCCACTAATCTAGCCTTAAAGGTAACAACATTACCTTCCATGTCGGTTTTCTTCTTGAAAACCCACTTGCACCCTATGGGTTTAATCCCTTCAGGTGGGTTAACCAAGTCCCATACTTGATTTTCGTACATGGAATCCATTTCCGACTTCATGGCTTCAAGCCATTTGTCCCTTTCTGAACTTTTCAGAACATCTTCATAACTGATAGGTTCGTCATCGCCAATGAGCAACACGTCGTTCGATTCACTTACGAGAAATCCGTATCTCTCTGGAATGTTGCGTGTCCTATCAGATCTACGAAGAGGTGGTGTAGTTTTAGGTTCAACTGATAGCTCATCACCATGAATTATCGGTTGTGGGCCTAGACTAGGTGTCTCTGTGATGTCTATTCGAGTTTTTGAACTTCATCAAGTTCAATCCCACTCCCACTGTTTTCTTGCAAAAGAAACTCTTTCTCTAGAAATACAGCATGCCTTGAAACAAACACCTTTTGTTCCAAGGGATGATAGAATTGGTAACCCTTCGTTTCCTTAGGGTATCCAATAAATAGACATTTATCAGACTTAGCATCCA
>JAGFNQ010004483.1:0-214096 GCA_024364735.1 Boesenbergia rotunda
TTGCCTTAGGACACTTCTCTCATATCACTAACAAACTCCCACTTGGCCTAATGCCAATCGCTACGGTACCCAATACCACAGGCTCTAACATGACCCTCAAACTTGCTTTGAGGCAAGGCCTTAGTTAAAAGATCCGCTAAATTCCTTTCAGTGGGAATTTTCTCAATTTGTATATTATTCCTACTTATAATCTCTCTCATCAGATGATAGCGGCGAAGCACATGTTTGGATCGCTGATGAGACCTTGGTTCCTTTGCTTGTGCAATAGCTCCATTGTTGTCGCAGTAAACCGGTATTGCTTCATCAATGGTTGGAACCACACCAAGTTCTGAGACAAACTTTTTGATCCAAACTGCTTTCTTTGCTGCTTCCGAAGCTGCAATATATTCCGCTTCCGTGGTAGAATCCGCTACGGTGTCTTGCTTGGAACTCTTCCAACTTATTGCGCCTCCATTCAAAATAAATACGTATCCGGACTGAGATTTGGAGTCATCCTTATTTGTCTGGAAACTGGCATCTGTATACCCACGTATTACCATATCACCTTCTCCATATATTAGGAACAAATCCTTAGTGTTTCTTAAGTACTTGAGGATTGTCTTGACAGCCGCCCAATGATCCATTCCTGGATCAGACTGGTATCTGCTTGTGACGCTCAGAGCATACGATACATCGGGCCTAGTACATAACATAGCATACATGATAGATCCTATCACGGATGTATAAGGAATCTTATTCATGCAAATCCTCTCGTCTTCTATGCGCGGACACATAGACTTCGAAAGGTTGATCCCATGCCTGATGGGAGGGTAACCTTTCTTGGATTCCGACATGCTAAACCTTTCTAGCACTCGGTCTATATATGTAGACTGCGAAAGACCAAGCAACCGTTTTGATCTATCTCTATAGATTCTAATCCCAAGGATATAGGTTGCTTCTCCTAGGTCTTTCATAGAGAAAGTTTTGGACAACCAAATTTTAACTGACTGTAAGACTGATATATCATTTCCTATAAGTAATATGTCATCGACATATAACACTAGGAATACGATTGCACTCCCACTAACCTTCTTGTACACACAAGGTTCGTCAGGATTTTGTGAGAAATCAAACTCTTTGATTGTCTCATCAAAACGGATGTTCCAGCTCCTGGATGCTTGTTTTAGTCCATATATGGATCGTCGAAGCTTGCATACTTTGGTTTTATTAACGATGTGAAACCTTCAGGTTGTATCATGTATACATCCTCAAGCAGGTTTCCATTAAGGAAAGCTGTTTTCACATCCATTTGCCATATCTCATAATCATAATGAGCTGCTATGGCCAGGAACATCCGAATGTATTTAAGCATAGTTACTGTGAATAGGTTTCGTCATAATCAATTCCTTGTTTCTGACGATATCCTTTTGCCACTAATCTAGCCTTAAAGGTAACAACATTACCTTCCATGTCGGTTTTCTTCTTGAAAACCCACTTGCACCCTATGGGCTTAATCCCTTCAGGTGGGTTAACCAAGTCCTATACTTGATTTTTGTACATGGAATCCATTTCCGACTTCATGGCTTCAAGCCATTTATCCCTTTCTGAATTTTCAGAACATCTTCATAACTGATAGGTTCGTCATCGTTAATGAGTAACACGTCGTTCGATTCACTTATTAGAAATCCGTATCTCTCTGGAATATTGCGTGTCCTATCAGACCTACGAAGAAGTGGTGTTGTTTTAGGTTCAACTGATAGCTCATCAATTATGAGTTATTGGTTGTGGGTCTAGACTAGGTGTCTCTGTAATGTCTATTGGAGTTTCTTGAACTTCTTCAAGTTCAATGCTACTCCTACTGTTTTCTTGTAAAAGAAATTCTTTTTCTAGAAATACAGCATGCCTTGAAACAAACACCTTTTGTTCCAAGGGATGATAGAATTGGTAACCCTTCGTTTCCTTAGGGTATCCAATAAATAGATATTTATCAGACTTAGCATCCAATTTGTCTGATATAGTCCGCTTTACATAAGCAGGACAACCCCATATCTTTAGGTAAGATAAATGAGGTTTCTTACTATTCCACGTCTCATATGGAGTAGTAGAGACTACCTTGGTCGGGACCTTGTTTAGTAAGTAAACAGCTGTCTTAACCGCATAGTCCCAAAAGGATTTTGGAAGAGTTGCATGATTCATCATAGATCTAACCATGTCCATCAAGGTTCGGTTACGCCTCTCAGATACACTATTGTGCTGTGGTGTATATGGCGAGTCCATTGAGACAATATCCCATTGTCCCTAAGATAATCTTGAAACTCTTAACTTAAGTATTCACCACCCCGATCGGATCGAGTATCTTAATACTTTTTCCAAGCTATTTCTCTACTTCACTTTTGAACTCTTTGAATTTCTCAAAAGCTTCAGATTTGTGTTTCATTAAGAACACATACCCGAATCGTGAGTGATCATCGATAAAGGTAATGAAGTAGCTATAGCCTCCTTGTGCAAGAGTTGACATTGGTCCACATACATCAGTATGTATTAGACCAAGCAATTCTCCCACTGGTTTACCTTTTTCGGAAAAGGGTAATTTGGTCATCTTGTCTTTTAAGCATGATTCGCATGTATCAAATGAACCGGGTTCATATGATTCCAGAATTCCACATCGGTGTAATTTGGTCATGCGTTTCTTACTTACATGGCCAAGACGACAATGCCACATATAGGAGTCTATTTGATTATCTATTCGAGCATGTTTGTTGCTAACTTCGATATTGAAAACGTCACCGGATAAATCTAACGTGTAGATACCATTGCATAAAGTTCCGGTCCCATAAAGAACACCATTTAAAGTTATGTAACAGCAATTGTTACTAAAAGTTAAATGATAACCCTTTTCATTCAAGCATGAAATAGATACAATGTTCTTTATTAACGAAGGAACAAAATAACAATTATCCAATTCTAAGACAAGTCCAGTAGGGAGCTTTAGCAAATATGTTCCGATGGCAACAGCAGCAATCTTTGCTCCATTTCTAACTCGCAAATTCGCTTCTCCCTTGACGAGTCTTCTTCTATTCCTTAGCCCCTGTATGTCATTACATATATGTGAGCTACACCCAGTATCAAGTACCCAGGTGTCCGAGGAAATAGAGTGACATTCAATAACAAAGATATCTAAAGAGGATGAAGCATTGGATGCCTTCTTCTTCAAGGACTCAAGATAAACCTTGCAGTTTCTTCGCCAGTGGCCCTCCTTGCCGCAGTGATGGCAAGTGCCTTTTGGTGTCTTTTCAATCTTTTTGGCCTTTTTCTTCCTTCCCTTATTTTGTTCTTTGGGCTTCCTCTTAGAGCCTTTCTTTGAGGAACCAACTAACAATACCGTCTTCTGATCCTGCTTTACAGAAGGCTCTATAGTCTTCAGCAGGTTAAGCAACTCAGGAATGGTAGTCTCCGGTTTGTCCATCCGATAGTTCATCACAAACTGTGAGTACCTCTTGGGCAAACAATGCAGAATTAAGTCAATACTTAGTTCGTGATCCATTGCAAATCCGAGTGTGCCTAGTCGCTCAATGTACCCCAACATCTTCAACACAAACTGTGAAACAGAAGTGTCTTCCTGCATCTTAGAGGTGAAGAGGAGTCTGGAGACCTCAAACCTTTCAGATCTCGCTTGCTCGTCAAATAGCTCATGAAGATGGAAGACGATGGTATGAGCATCCATATGCTCATGCTGCTTTTGTAGCTCAGGTACCATAGCGGCCAGCATGATGCAACTCGCAAGTTCAGAATCGATCACATGTTTCTGATAGGCCACTAACTGGTCTGGAGTTGCATCTTCAGGAGGATGGTTGGGAAGTTGTTCTTCAAGGACATAAGCAAGCTTTTCTGCCTTGAGGACTATCCTCAGGTTTCGAAGCCAGTCCATGAAGTTTGGCCCAGTCAGTTTATTGGTGTCCAAAATGGAACGCAAATTCAGAGAAGACATGATCAGGTGATTATCCTAGAAATACAAATTGAGGTTATGTGATGAGAATGATAAAGAATGCATCAATATACATTAATTAAATCCTATTTATTTTTCGAATTGAATAACCCTTTTTATCAATTCGGGAGATTGTAGGAACATCTCCAATTAGGTTGATATCCAACCATAGATAAGAACAACCATGGCTAGAGTCTATCAAGTTATTCTTAGCTATGAAGGTAGGTAATTATACCGATTACATATTATACATATGTAACTATCATATTATGCTATCAACTAATTGAATGTTTGCATAAATCATTGGGTTGTTAACTCATTAACAAGTATGCAACAATATACATAGCACCCAACTGCACCTCTTTTTACATCGACCTTGGCTGTGGCACAACAAATCGATGCTCCAAGCTTAAGGCTGATCCATTAATCAAGAAATAGTTTTAATATGGTTGGAGCTCATTCAACCGTTTAGTCAGGCTTGGATGTGTCCAACAACCAAAACTAAGGATTGACCTCTGACTCCAACTATATTAATCATAAACTATTCCATGGTTTGAACATGTTGAGGTTCAAGCCGGGCATGGATGTGCCCATCAACCCAAACGAGAAACAAAACTCCGGTTCTAACCATATTAATGGAAGGTGTTGGCCTTAATATTTTGTAAGGGGTTTTGGGTCTCATCCTTTTCTTTTATGCACATTCATGACATATAATTATGTTATGTTCTAACGATTTCCTTAATAAAGTATGTATGTGACTTAATTTATCAAGTCTCATTAATTGAATTAGGAACCGGATTTCCTAATTCTAATTTCATACTTTATTCAAGGAATTGTTTTGGGAAACAATTTCCTGAATTATCATAATTAATTTCGGAAATAATATGTTTAAGACTTTGATTTCTCTAAATCAAATCTTATTAAATTAAGAGACAGATTCCCTTAATTCAACCACATATTATTTTCATGAAAATCTTATTTAAGGAAATATACTCTATATGAAATAATTTTCCTAATTAATTTTGGAGACAATAATATGTAAGAGCATCACCTCATAAATCAAATAAGGAAATTATCGTTTGAGAATCACCTCAAAAATTTCCAAGATTTGATCACATATTTTATTTATGGAAAATTAATATCAATAACTTAATTTAGATGACTCCCCGAGGCTCAATCCAAATTAAATATTTGACAATTTAAATTTAATTTAGAAAATTTAATTATAACAACTAACTTTAAATTGGACGGCTCCCCGAGGCTCAATCCAAAATAAAGAATTTTGTAAATAATTTAATTTCCAATTATAAATTTAAATGTCAATTAATATTTCCATAATTTGTCTAGACTTTCTTGAAAGAAAGTGCCCAAAATTGCGAGCTTTCCATAAATGGAAAGTTTCCAAAAATAAAAGGTTTTCAGAATAATTGTAAGTTTCTGGTACAAAGAAAACTTACGTTTTTTCAAAATTGAAAATTTCCAAAATAGGAAATTTCCAAAATTGGAAAGTTTCCAAAAATGGAATGTTTTCACAATTATCATAAAATTTCAGAAACAGAGATATTTCAAAAGTTTGCGAAATTTCATGAGGATTTCCAAACTTTGAAATTCCTAAATCGAAAATTTACCATAATTGGAAAGTTTCCATAATTGAAAATTTTTTAAAATTGAGATCATGATAAAGCTTTCCGCAAAACAATTATATGATTATGTCGAACACAAACTTCGGCTCTGATACCACTGTTGGGACCGGGTGCATGTTGACATGGATGTGAGTTCGTAATTTCAAAATTAATTACGTGCAGCAGAAGGTTTAGCATAAATAATTTCTCTAAATCATTTAACCACACATCTAAGCATGCAAGTTTATCTTGTGTAGACATGATCATATATTTAAAATTTTACAGAAACATAAAATAATTTACGTATTACCTCGCGTAACTCGAAGGAAGGGACGAGATCCAACCGTAAGCGTCCTTTGGAAGCTCCGCCTCTATTCGCGTTCATGACGAATATCTTCGGGATGACTTCGCAAAGCCACGAGTTTCATGTTCTCGAGAACTACTAGATTCTCCGAGAACGCGATGAGAAAAACCAAGAGAGAAGTCGGAGGACTAACCACAAAAGGATGGCCGGAATCAAAATTCCGGCGAAGCAAAAGAAGAGGCTTGCGGCAAAAAGATCCTTACGGCAAACTCTAATTCCGACAGCACCTTCTTCCGGCCAAGAGATGGTCGAAGCTTCCTTCTCCGGCAGCAGGTGGTGGTCAGCAGGGAAAGGGCAGGGGCGGCCGGCTGGTGCTCCTTCTTAGGGCTGGTTGGCGCACGGCAAGAAGGGGAGAAGAGAAGGAGAGAATGAGAGGGAGAGAGCCTATGCCTTCATCTCTTTTATTATTACCCAAGCCTTGCCTTGGGTCCTTTATATAGTGGCCTCTCAACCATCAAGCCTCTCAAATATGGAATAACTTATTCCATCATGCCAAGTTTGATTTTATAACATGGTTAAAATCATATTTTAATTCATGATAAAAAATCAATCAAGTCTCTTCTCTCCTATGGAATAAATTTCCTTATCATGGTAAATCAATCCATGATTGATTTTATAAAATAAACCAATCCATGGTTCATTTTAATTTCCATGAATAATAAACCAAACCTTGGTTTATTATATAAAAATTTATATCATCCATAATTTTATAAAACAAACCACACTTGGTTTATTTTATAAATTGAACCAAAAACTTGGTTCTCTCCCTTTGTTGTGGCCGACCAAGCAAAGAGGATGGAGGCCCTCTTTGGCCTGCCCATCCAAGCTAAGCCCCAATGAATTAAACTTATTTAATTCATCTATTAAGTCTTCAAAAGACTTAGCCATTTTACGCTTCCGATGCGTCTCTGAAAAATTCAGATTCGACTTATCGTTTGGCTCAACCAAACTTAATCTCTCTTGATTGGAAAATCCAATTTTCAACTCGTTTTAAATCCCTCGGATTACTCGTAGTGCGTGTGACTAAATAGGCTTTCGATTTATGTTGGCCGTCTATAATTAATCAATTAATTATAAAACGATCATGAGTGGCACCTAGTAGTACATCATGATCCCCAATTAATCGAAAGATCAACGGTTGACCTCAGAAACAATTTTGAAATCCTTCAGCAGCTATAATGAATCGTGCCCCATTCCCTTCACCATCTTATACCCACTTGGTTCAGGACATGGTCTATGTGTGTCAGTCCCCACTAGGCTGACTACGTCACACCTAGCCCAAGTAATGTTTTTTCGTCCTACGGATTCTAATTACTCTCATGTATTTAAGAGATTCATACTCTGAACATGTCATGCTCTGGCCAGAGGCTTCGAGTAACAATCCGACGATAGGCCTCGGGTATACATCTCCTCGCAAGGAGTGGTGAATCCTTTGTAGGTTGTTCAAATATCTTCGGGCACTTCGACTTATACCCAATCATCCTGGGTCCACACCTCCTTGGAGATGCTTGCTTAAGATGTCAAAGTATAAGTCTCCATGACCAAGATGACTTGAACACCGCAAGTCAAAGGAACATCGCACTTAAGCTGCAGTAAGAACTTCACTGACATATCTATATGTAGACTACCATATGAAGTTTTACAGCCAGTCACTCCAATGAACTAGTTCCCTTAACTAGCATTCATGTTTATCTCCGGACATCTCAATGTCACCAGCCAGTGAGAATCAGCTGATTAGAGAATAACCCATGCTAGTCTCAACAGAATTGATAGTGTCCGTATTTATCAATTCATCGACTAGGGACAATTTCAATACTTCACAATTGCACATGTAGAGATAATCACTAGTTGTGAATTCATCACAAATTCTCTCATGCTGTGAATTGTATTGCGGACATTCAGTAAATGAGTTTAAGATCTCAATCAAATACACAAACATGTATACTCAAATAGTGAATATTCATTTATTAGAATAAATGATTACAATCATAAGGCGATTGCCTTAGGACACTTCTCTCATATCACTAACACAACCTTGATCCACTTGGACTTTCCTCTTGCTAACTTGACGTTAGACTTTCGATCACTAAGTGTCCGATCAATCGTGACCCACTTGGACTTTCTTCTTCTCATGCCAACTTCTTGTTAGACTTCTGATTCCTAATTGTCCGGTCAACCGTGACCCATTTGCGTAAGTACCCCGGATAGTTTTGATATTGATCAACAAAGTTAAGTTAGGTCTTGTATATGTTTGATATTTTTTTCTTAGCTTGTATGAACTTAGGAACACTAGAAGTCGAGTGGAAGACGCAGTGAGCGAAAAGGATGGCACGGGAAGGGAATCGATAGGATTGGTGCGTTCGAGGGATGAGTAGCTATGGAATACTACACCAGTAGAGTGAGACGTATGCAACACATCCGAGGGACGATAAGTCGGGAAGCAAGGCTGCTTAAAGAGAAGGTCAGAGTTGGGTTCGGGTAAGCTCAACTCTGAACGACCGGAGCATCATCCAAGCGATCGGAATAAAGAATGGTCAACTTTTAAGTTGACCATTCCAAGTGACTAGATCTATTCCAGGCACGTAGATTCTAGGAGCCAGACTCCAATACAGGCGCCAGAAATGGGCTACCACACTAGCAGAGCCATTGTCGAAGCGGATCAACATGGATTCCGTGTTAACAGAATCCAATCGTCTGGATCTCTTCCAAGCACCTAGAATGCCTGAAGTCATCCTGAGCTATTGGGCGACCATTGTCATGTGGATCGACCTTGACCTAGTTCAGGCGCCCTGAATGTGCCATATTAGCAAATGCAACCAAAAGGCTATAAATAGAGCCCTTTAAGCTCGAAATTAAGATATTAACTCTATTCTTAATTTCCAAACTCTATAGTTTCATTTTAAGAGTTCGTGCTTTAAATTTGTGTAAGAGGATTCTCCGCCTCCTACATTATCACAGAAGGAGCTTGTCAGTGCTCTTGACTTTGCCTTGGATTAGCAACCACCCAAATTGCAAACCAAGTAATTCTGTGGGATTGTTGTAATCGATAGAGTGTGGGTGTGAATAGCGATTATGTAAAATTTTCGGAATAATCAGAAACACAGTGGAAGGACAAAATCACAATGCTAAAAAGCTTTCTTTTTTACTTGGTTTGGAGTCTTTAACGACTCCTACTCCAAGGCCAACGGTCTTTGACCGTTTTCGTTGGGCAATTCTATATGTCGAGCAAATAGTACAAATATGTAAGTCGAGTACAGAATTTAAGCAACGAATGTAAAGTATACCGACGACACAATAATGGTTGCGGAGTGTCTTGGGCAGCGTGTCGTCGATCTTGATGGTTTGCTGCGCGGAAGAACTCGAGCATGGAAGAAGTCTAAAGAGCATTGGAGTGCTTGAGTTGCAAGAATGTCTTTCTGCGTTGAATGGAAATTGATGTTGGAAAGCAAAGGGGTGAACCCCCTTTTATATGTAGTTCCGGGCGCTTGAGGCTTATAGGGCGCTGATAAGTACCATTTTATTGATTATTTTAGTTGCTAAAATCCAAGTTTGACCCATATTTTACTTGCTTAATTGTGAATTTACCCTAGGTTCTAGGACTTATCTTTATTTTGGACTTAATTGTAAATCTTTACATATTTGGATTATTTGGCCACTAAATTTTTGATCTATTTTTGTAGGCATGAAAGGATCATGGACCTAGGGCATACTGGGTCAAACTTGAGTTGGAAGTGGACCCGGATCGAGTTATCAAGCTTCGGATTAATCTGGGTCGTCCGATTCAAAAGCGGCTAGATCTGAGCCATCTGGGACCATCTGAGGCAATCCGTGCTTTAGGGCTGATTAAGTACTGAGATCAAGATCTGAGACTTTCATCCCAATCAGAGATCATCCAACCGTTGGATCAAGCTCAAAGGGTTCTAGACTGTCCATTCAAAGATTAGGTTGATCTGGATCATCCGTTGCGAATCTGGAGGATCCGAGCTACCACGAGGCAGATCCTGACCCTTGATCAACATCTGGAAAGTTTGGGTCAGATCGGATGAAGATCAGCCGTTGGATTTCCTCAAATCAATCTGAGCCGTCCGTTGTCAAGTACTTAATCAAAAATCTGCCCAGCTTTCTTCCTCGTCGCGTCTTCGCCGCAACAGTGCTCTTCTTCGTTTTCTCTTCGTTTTCGCTTGCAATTTCTTTAGTTTGAAGGTGTGACCACCTCAACTTCAACCCTAGATCAAGATTTGGATCATTGGAGGTAGCTTCGGTGGAGAATTCAGCTCAATTTGGCACCGGACAGAGTTGTTTGAGGGTTTCGACAGCTTTGTGGTCCGATTAATCGTTTCTCATCCGCGAGCCATTTCCGATCATCTGAGCCATCTGTAGGGGTTCTCAGGTGAGCTCAGAGCAGCTTCAAATCATCATCGCAATCCATTAAACTGAGATCGAAGAGTTCGAATCAGATTTCCCCTGTTGAGTGCAGTTTGAGCAGGGTCGAGATTTGAAGTTGATTTCCACTGATTTGCTGAGCTTAGGGGTTCGAGGTCAGCCTTTGCGTGACGTACAAGGAGATCTTGAGCTTGGGAAGGGTTGAGGGTTAATTCCGTAGTTAATCTTCATTGTATTAGCTGTAACTTCATTTTTGCCGCAACTATTCTGTTCTGAATTTAGTATCAGCTGTTAGTTTTTCTTTACAATTCGATTCTGTCTTGTTTAGGTTTCAAGTCTTCAAGGTAATCAGTAGTTAGTTTGTTTAATGAACAATTCTTTCATAATTCAGTTTACTTTATAGTTTAATTGCTTGCGTGCCAAATTCAGATTGCGTGCCACTTCTATTTCTGCATTTTCTGTCGGTTTCTGAACTTGTATCAAAGCTGTTTGTTGTCCAAATTGTCTCTGCATTTAGTAGTTGTTAATTTCTGCATTCGAGTCAGATATATGTTTGCTTAGTTAACATAGAACTTAGTTTTGGTTTCCTGCAATTCAGTCCATGTTTTCAGCTTAGCTAGCGTACCAACTTCAACTTCTGCCACTAGGTTTCAGTTTCAAATGTGTTTCAGTCTTTAGTTTCTGAATTGGCATCAATTAAATTTCAGTTCTGAGGAATTTTATGTGAATCTTAACTTGGAGCAATCGACGTCAGCTAGTCGTTTGGTTTTAGCATCCAAATCATTTTTTTTGAAATACCGCACTGCATTTCTGCAATTCTGCACAAAATTTCTACCTCATTGCATTTCATTTCTATCCTCCATTTGATTTGATTGATCAGTTTTTGTTTCTGAATTCCTTCAGACCTGCATGTTAATTCCGAATTGTTTGTGATGGTTTTGGGCTCTTAGTATCAGATTTCTGTATTGGCACAGGATTTATCTTCTCCTTTGCATCAAGTTTACTGAAATTTGGCACTTTGTATCAAGTGCAGATTAGGCAGTGCTTGGTGCCAAGTTTAAGGTAGTTTTAGTGAGCTATTGTGTTTGAAATTGGTTAGATTTGCATTCGGACATTTCTGAGTTTCCTTTCAATTGTTTGCTTCAAGATTTTGTAGACAGCTTGATTTGTGCCAAGTTTGCTTGCTGCTGAAAATTCCTGCCCTACTTTTTCTCATCTTTTAGCAACTTGTTTTGCAATTTGGTGTCAGATTTGTTTCCAAACTTTAGTTAAGTTCTCTTGGTTGGTTCAGTTTCCCATTGATTTAGTTATCACTTGCCATCGCTCGTTTAATTCATTTGTTTAGTTTTCCTTTATTTTTATTGTTATTTCATTTCATGCTTGCAACCCCAAAACCCAATTTTATTTGAAACCCAAAAATAGCAACGACACATAAATACAAGTTCGAATCACACAACATCAACTATCCCTAGGAAAAATACGACCTGGAGCCCCTTTACTACGTTTTCATTCTTTGATTGCAAAAAGGGTTTCCAGCTTACACATATCTAAATTTTGAGATCCACATTCGTGACACCTATTTCGGGTCCATCAAAATTTTTGGCGTCGTTGCCGGGGAATCTACTAGTTGATTTGTTTGATTTTTTGCTTGTGCACTTATTTCACATCTTTCTTGGTTTATTTTTGTGTTTACTGCTATATCTGGTGATTTGATTTTATTTGTTTCATCTTTTTATCTACTTTTACTGTGATTTGTTTTTGGTTTTATGACCAGGTTTACAGGTGGTGATCTTGAAGAATGACCCTGAAATTGAGAGGACTTTCAGAGCAAGGAGGAACCAAGGCATACTTTCAGAGACTACTGATATTCCTCCTCTTCAGTCTATTCCCACTCATTCAGGCAGTATCATGGCAGACCACCAGAAGACTATGAAGGAACTAGCAGCACCAGATGCTTCATTTTAGTATTCCAGCATTGCTTATCCGGAGCTGGCTGGAAATTTTGAGCTTAGATCTGGACTCATCAATTTGCTGCCCAAGTTTCAAGGATTATCTGGAGAAGATCCAAATAGACACCTGCATGAGTTTCATGTTGTATGCTCTACTATGAAGCCTCAGGGTATTTCTGAAGAAGATATCAAGCTGAGAGCTTTCCCCTTTACACTGACAGGAGTAGCAAAAAATTGGTTTTACTATCTACCCACTGGGCACGTGTCTAGTTGGATCTCTATGAAGAAAGCATTTTTGGAAAAATATTTCCCAGCCTCCAGAACAGCAATAATTAGAAAAAGCATTTGTGGCATTCAACAAGTGGTGGGTGAGACGCTTTATGACTACTGGGAGAGATTCAACAAATTATGTTCAAGTTGCCCACAACACCAGATCAGTGAGCAGCTTCTGATTCAGTATTTTTATGAGGGATTACTGCAGATGGACAGGATTATGATAGATGCTACAGCTGGAGGAGCCCTAGTGAATAAAACGCCAGATCAAGCTAGAGAGCTCATTTCTAATATGGATGAGAACTCACAACAATTTGGAAGCAGAGCATTGACCACCAGAGGAGTGGGTGAAGTTCAGGTAGTTCCTACTGATCAGAAGGAGGTTAAGAATGCATTAATAGAGCTCACATCGGCGGTTAAGCAAATTGAACTAAACATTGCAAGGCAAAATTCAACTCCTTCAGTACCTCCACAGTCAAGCCAAGTGATGAGTGTGTGTGACATTTACGCTAGCCAAGAACATAATTCGGATTCATGTCCCAACCTCCAACAAGATGAGTCACTAGCGGCATTGGTTAGGGGACAATTTCAAGCAAGAAACAACCCTTACTCCTCTACTTATAACCCCGGTTGGAGGGATCATCCAAATCTGAGGTATGGGAACTCTTTCTGCCAACAAAACCCTCAACAACAACAATTGCAGCAGCCTCCACAGAATTTCCAGCAATCACAGCAACAATTCCAGCAGCCACAGCAATTTCAGCTCCTAAATCTGAATTTTCAGCCTACATTTCAGCAACCGCAGCCTCAATTCCAGCCATATCAGTAAGGGCAGCAAGGTTTTCAATCATTCCAAACATTCCAACCTCAAAACCGGCAAAATTTCCAGCCCCCACAGCATTATGATCAGAATTTCCAGCTTTACAATCAAGGGTTTCAGCCCAATCAATTCCAATCCTCACCGCAGCAAGTGCCATATCAAAACCAGAATTTTTAAGGATATAACTCTCAGCAAAGTTTTCAGGCATTTCCACCTTCTTATCAGCCATTTCAACAACCATTTCAGCCCCCCAATCAGCCCCAACAGCCCCAATTCCAACAATCACAGCAGGATAATATCATTGGAGCATTACAAAACCTCGGAAGGCAAATGGGACAATTGGCTAGTGATGTGAATCAAATTAAAGCTCAAAGATCAAGCCAACTACCTTCCCAAGCTGTTCCCAATCCTAAAGGAAACGTGAGTGCTATTTATTTGAGGAGTGGGAAGGTTACTTCATCTCAAAATGGTCCAAGAGCTGAAATTTCTAAAAACAGGGCAGCACCTTCATTTTCAGCCCAAAACAGCCCCGAAATCATTTCAAAATCAGTTGATTCCACCCCTAGCCCGTGCCCAACTCCCTCATCAAGCAATCCTGTAATTTTGGTGGAAAACGAAGCACAAATCAGTGGCGAAACAGATTTTACAGCAGCTCCAACAAGTGGGACAGCAGCTCAAAAATCAGCCCCTCCCATTTCGGTTCAAGAGGAGGAAAATTCAGTTCCTTTGCCCTTTCCTCAGCAGAGAACTCAAGCTAAACGACAAGTGGAGGAGGAGAAAACCAAAGAGTACAATGAGCTGGTAAAACTTTTTAGCAAAGTAGAAATTAATGTACCCTTGCTGACAATGATTAAACAGGTTCCTAAGTATGCAAAATTTCTGAAAAATCTTTGTGTTCACAAGAAGAAGCTTAAGGAAAATGAATTGGTCAGCATTGGGAAAAATGTTTCATCACTCATCCATGCCATACCTCAGAAATGTGAAGACCCTGGCATGTTTACTGTATCTTGTGAGATAGGAAGCACCACGCTACATGATGCCATGCTGGATTTAGGAGCTTCCATTAATGTCATGCCTAGGACGGTCTTCCAGATGCTTGGCATTGGCCCTCTACAGCCCACTGGAGTTGTGATTCAGCTAGCAGACAAAAGCCAGACTCGCCCGGTAGGAGTTATTGAAGATGTTTTGGTTAAAGTGAAAGAGTTGATTTTCCCTGCAGACTTCTACATTCTAGACATGGAAGGAGAGTATCTTGCACGTAGATCCCCACTTATCCTTGGAAGGCCTTTTCTGAAGACTGCCATAACTAAGATTGATGTTTATGCTGGTACACTTTCGATGGAGGTGGGAGACACAATAGTCCAGTTTAGTATTTTCGATGCCATGAAGGACCCTAGGGGAGATCACTCAATCATGAGCGTGGGCACCACAGATGAGACTGTTGAGGCACAGTTAATTGCTGATGATGTTGCATTTGACATAGTGGGAGGAGATTTGATTCCAGAGAAGGCTGAAGATGCATCAGTTGTGAAGGCATTAGAGGAGATGGATGGAAAAGCATGTGACAACCTTGAATTCGAAACTGAAGCTTTACAGGACTCTTCTTATCTTTTATTTTATGATATTGCTATTGATAGTCCTAATCTTTCTAATGAGGTTGCTGCAGATATTACTGAAGAAGCATGCACAGGAGATGATTCTACAGGTGTAGGGGATTGCACAGAGCCCCAGGGACCACCAACATTGGGAAATTCAGAGGACAAGCCAGAAAGTGTAAGGACTTGCATGATGAGAGTAAGAACCCAAGGATCACCTATTCTAGTTGAGTGTCCACCAGAACTTGAGCACGATCAGGTAAGTATTTCTCCTTTTCTTTTAGAAAATTCCATAGAGGCACCCAGACTTGATTTTATTCGTTGTGACACATTTATTGATATACCTTATGTAGGAACTGATTGTGAAAATTTTTTGGAGGTGCCTGAAATTGATGTTGTTTATTGTGATGAATCTCTTGCTATTTATTATGTTGAATTTGAATGTGAAAAACTTATGGAGGCACCTAAATTTGATTTCATTGGTTGTGATACATTGTTTGATACATCTTTTGTGAATATGGATTGTAGGAAATTTTTAGAACTGCCTGAAATTGATGTTGTTTATTGTGATGAATCTATTGCTATATCTTATGCTGAGGTTGAGTGTGAAAAAATTATGGAGGTACTTCAAATTGATTTCATGGGTTGCAATGCATTTCTTGATATACCTTATGTAGAAAATGCTTGTGAAAAATTTACTGAGGTATCAAAAATTGATTTTATTGGATGTGATGTATTTTTGGATACATTCTATGTAGGAATTGATGGTATTACACTTCTATCTTACCCTACATGCATGAGAAAGGTTTTACATGATTTTGTAGGGTCCCAAAGACTTCTGGAGTGGGTGCTTCATCTGAACAGACTCAAACCTCCTGGAAGGTGTTCTAAAAAGAATAAAGAGGGAGGAGATGATCTTACTGTAATTCGAAGCACTCCACCTCTAAAATGGATGTTGAACATCAATCACCTTCGGCCACCTGAGCATTCTGTTGTAAAGTTTAAGTGTGGGGGAGGCCTAATTCTCTCAGCTACCCCTACTCCTCCACTACCACGATGGAGGCTGTTTCTTGATAGACTCCGACCGCCAGAAATAAAGGGGTGTTTGTTCTTTCTTGCATTTTCCTTTATTGCATTTTTCACTTTTAAATTGAGTTCTTGCTAATAAATGCGTGAGTAGAATAGAATGAATAAATAGACATTGTAAATACCATGTTATTTCTTTTGGGCATTTTTTCTTGCATGACTAAGAATAAATGTATCCCTTTAGGTTATCTTCATGTCATTTTAGAGTCTCTTGAAAATAAATTAAATTTGGTTGTTAAAACTTAAGGTTTGAGCTAATGGATGAATTCTTGGATGCTTGAGTACTACTTGGCTTTAGATTCTTAATTGATGATTTGAGATGAATTATTTTTGCCTAGTGAGAATTAGCCTTATATTTGTGATACACATATGTCATTGTACTCTAGAACTTGCTTAGGTTCTTTCAAAACCATATTTCAATGATCGGATCACATCTATAGAGGCTAATTCATTTGTTTCCCTTTCCACATCAATTTTTAGCAATAATCATGCTTATCCTATTTGCCTTTCCCTATTCCTACTCTTAACCCCATTTTTTCTATGGACTTGTTGTTTGGGATGATTCTTGATGCTACTTTACCCGAGACGGACAAAGGATTAAGTGTGGGGGAGTGACTAGAGTTTTGGAATTATTTTGGAGCAAGGATGCATTTCATTTCAAAGAGAATTTTTTTTTTTGTCAAGTTGAAGCCAAAAGGTGCCAAGTGAGTTGAGTTTGGTGTCAAAAATGAGTAAGAGAGATGGAAGCAATTGGAGATCCAGTTTCTTGATCATACCTTGAAGATCCAAGAGGCACGCAAAGAGAAAAAAAAAGGGATCCAAATGGCATGCAAATGAAGAAAACTTGTGCCAAAGTGAAATTTTTTTTTTGTGAAGCTACTTGTGGTCAGAAACGTTGTGGACTGCAGCTGTACTTTACTAGGAAGATCAGTAACATTTTGCTACAATCTGAATTGAAGCTGCAAAGTGCTGAAAAATCAATGAAGAGCTGCTGTAAATTTCTGCATTCGAAAAAAAATCAGTGGGGGAAGCTAGTAAGGCAGTTTTATACCAACTTCCAATTGAATTCATGCTTTCTAAATCAGCAATGCCTTGCTGCCTTCAAATCAAACTTGCAGAATGATTTTCAATTGAACAAAACCTCTTGGGAGTAGAATTGAAACTGCTGAATGAAATCAGCAGTGAAGTGCTAAAGGAAAATTGCAGGGCAGTTGAATTTAGCAATAATCTCAAGGGAAGCACTCAAATCTTCTATTACCATTCGATGAGAGTTCTTGTGATGTGTAACTGTTGTGGAGAAATCAGAGAGTTGCCAGTTCGAAATCAATTGACTGCTGTGAAAACAAAAATTCAGAAACTAATTGACTACAGTAACAAACAAAATGCAGAGTGAAAATAGGAAGTAGCAACTCTTTGGAAACTCACGACACTAGAAGGGATTGGAGCTGATTCTGATAGGGAGCTGAGCACATCATGACTGAATAAAGAAAGAAAATAGCAGCTAAGACCAAATGCAGAAAAGAAAAGAAAAGAAAACAGAACACAGTTTGAAAAGAAAAAAAAAGAAGAAGCAAAATGGAACACAAGGGAGTTTCGGCACCATGAAGTTGGTGGAATTTTTCTCATCCGAATCACAACCTTGCTCCACTACATTTTTGACTTTACTAGAGAGAAAGAAAGAAAAGAAAGAAATATGCGAAAGGAGAAGCAAGGTTGGCACGCAATAGCACAAGTGGCACATTCAAACAAATGGAGTTTTCTTCACCCAAATCAAAGGCAGTATCCAAGTTTTACTCCACCACACTTTTGACTATCACTAGAGGACTGTAAAGAGAAGCAAAGGACATTGGAAACATTCTTGAGCAACCAAGTCTCCCACTTCATCAAATTGTCTATTTTCTTGACTTTTACTCCATTTCTTACCATTCTCTTTGTCTTTTACTTGTTTGAATAATTTTTGTAGATGTTGATCCTAATCATGAATCATGGTGGAGAGTAGATAACAAGCAAGCCTATGGTAGTGCAAAAAGCATGTGTGTTTGAGTGAGCTCCACTTTCATCATGAACTTAGACTTTAAGGAGAGAGGCACCAAAACTTCCCTTGAAAGGTTAGTGAGTTAAATTCATCTCAATGACTCATGAAAGATGAAAAGGCTAAGTTGTTGATTTAAGGACGAGATACTAATCCATAGAGCTTAGATTTTTGAGAATTAACAACCTTAGGTAATTTTTTTTCATTTGTTTCTAATTACGCTTTAGGAAATCTAGGGGATACATACTTAGTGGTTTCACGAGACGCTCAAGCTTAAGTATGGGAGAGTTGATAAGTATCATTTTATTGATTATTTTAGTTGCTAAAATCCAAGTTTGACCCATATTTTACTTGCTTAATTGTGAATTTACCCTAGGTTCTAGGACTTATCTTTATTTTGGACTTAATTGTAAATCTTTACATATTTGGATTATTTGGCCACTAAATTTTTGATCTATTTTTGTAGGCATGAAAGGATCATGGACCTAGGGCATACTGGGTCAAACTTGAGTTGGAAGTGGACCTGGATCGAGTTATCAAGTTTCGGATTAATCTGGGCAATCCAATTCAAAAGCGGCTAGATCTGAGCCATCTGGGACCATCTGAGGCAATCCGAGCTAGGGTTAGGGCTGATCAAGTACTGAGATCATGATCTGAGACTTTCATCCCAATCAGAGATCATCCAACCGTTGGATCAAGCTCAGAGGGTTCTAGACTGTCCATTCAAAGATTAAGTTGATCTGGACCATCCGTTGCGAATCTGGAGGATCCGAGCTACCACGAGGCAGATCCTGACCCTTGATCAACATTGGAAAGTTTGGGTCAGATCGGATGAAGATCAGCCGTTGGATTTCCTCAAATCAATCTGAGTCGTCCGTTGTCAAGTACTTAATCAAAAATCTGCCCAGCTTTCTTCCTCGTCGCGTCTTCGCCGCACAGTGCTTCTTCTTCGCATTTTCAGCTTAGTTCATCGCTTTCTTCTTCAATTTCTTCATCCGAAGGCGTGACCACCTCAATTTCGACCTTGGATTAAGATCTGAATCATTGGGGATAGCTTCTGTGGAGAATTCAGCTCGAATTTGCGCCGGAACAGGGCTGTTTGAGGGTTTTGGCAGTTCTGCGATCCAAGCACTCGAATCTCATCCGCAAGCCATTTCCGATCATCTGAGCTGTCTGTAGGGGTCCTCAGGTGAGCTCAGATGATCCTCAAATCATCATCGCAGTTCCATCAATTGAGATATAGTAGATTGGATTGGAAATTCCAGCTACGTGCCGATTTTGAGCAGAGTCGACTGTAGAGACGATATCCCACTGATTTGCAGAGCTGAAGGGGTTCTTGGCTTGCCCTTGCGTGACGAACAAGGAGGTTTTGAGCTCAGGGAGGATTGAGGCTTAGTTCTTTAGCTAATTTCAGCTGTTTCAGCTATAAATTTTATTTCTGCACTTGGTTTCGTTTCTGTCTTTGTATCAGGATGCTCAGTTTTGGTTTCTGATTGTTTTTTTTTGTTTAATTAGGTTTCAATTCTTCAAGTTAAGTAACTAGGAATCTTGTTTAGTGAACAATTGGGTTTAATTTCAGTTATTTCCTGTTTCCTTACTTGCGTATCAATTAGTTTAGCTGCGTATCAGATTTTTCTTCTTTTGTTCTCTGTGCATCAATTTACTTCTGCAATTTTCAGTTGTAGTTGCTGTAGTTTGAGTCAAGTAAACCTTAGATTTTCTATATCTTGTCTGAATAATAGATTGTGCACTCGAATTCAGTTTGTTTTGTGGTGTTTGTTGTGCATTTGAAGAGTTTCCCGCAATTCTGCACTGTATTTGCATTTTCTGTTTCTGAACTATTCTGCACTTCGATTCTGGACTTCTTCTTCCAGCATTAAGCTTCATTCGACTGGTAGTTTACATTCCAATGCTGCATAGATCAGTTTCAAGTGTTAAGTGTTAGATAACCATCCTGCATTTATATCATTTTCGGTACATTCAGTTTTCCTTCTCTTGCGTGCTAAGTTGCTGAAATTCGGCACATTGTATCAAGTTCTGTTTAGGCAGTGATTGGTACCAAGTTATAGGGTATTTTTAGTATGCTATATTGTCTGAAATCAACTGGTACTGCATTCATCCATTTCTGAATTTTGTTTGCATTTGTTGGCTTTCAAAACTTGTAGCAGAGTTGAGTTGTTGCTTGTTTAATTTCTGAATTTCGTATGCTATTATTTGTGTTAAGCTTGTTTGTTTCCAAAATCTACCATCACTGCATTTATTCATTTGTTTAGCATCTAGATTGCATTTAATATCCATTGTGTTCCCTTTTAACTTCGATTTAGCTACCTTGGTTGAGTAGGTTTTTTCTTGGTTGAATTCCTTAGTTGCCATCACTTGTTTAGTGCATTTAGTTAAAATTCTTTTTTTTTCATTGCATTTCCATTTCTATTTGCAATCCAATCCCACGACTTAATTGAAACCCCAAAAATCAAACGACACATAAATACAAGCTCGAATCACACAATATCAACTAGCCCTAGGAAAAATACGACCTGTGGCCCCTTTACTACGTTTTCATTCTTTGATTGCAAAAAATGGTTTCCAGCTTTTCACATATCTAAATTTTGAGACCCATACTTTCGTGACACCTATTCTGAGGGTATCAGGGCCCTGTCAACTTAAGAGTTGGCGCCGTTGGGCGCCGCTTGGCCTGACACCAGGGCATGTGGTCGAGGTACAAGGGACAAGGTGTGGCAGGCATATCAATACCTCGGCGAGATACCCACCGCTGGGGACCAGGATGACCAAGGTACTCCGCTGACTCCGTACAACTTCTGGTAGTCCGGTGTCAGGGAGTGGTTGTGCCGACTGGGGCATGGAATAACGAGGCCAGCTGAGGGTCTATGAGGGTACCGACTGGGGCACTGAATAACGAGGCCG
Source organism: Boesenbergia rotunda (assembly GCA_024364735.1). Classification (NCBI taxonomy): domain Eukaryota; kingdom Viridiplantae; phylum Streptophyta; class Magnoliopsida; order Zingiberales; family Zingiberaceae; genus Boesenbergia; species Boesenbergia rotunda. Next base: position 21,011 of record JAGFNQ010004483.1, read on the forward strand.
GCTGAGGGTCTATGAGGGTGCCGACTGGGGCACTGAATAACGAGACCGGTTGAGGGCCTATGAGGGTGCCGACTGGGGCACGGAATAATGTCTCCCTCGGCTCGGGTTTGTCCCCGGAGTATGAGCCACCACGCTGTTGGAGTTCGGATGGCTAGAGAGGGGGGGGGGTGAATATAGCCAAACACTTGGGCTTTAAGCTTTTCAAACTTCTGCACTCAGTTTGTTAGTAGTACAGCGGAAGAAATAATGGAAACTAAGAAGTGCAGAAATGCAGAAGACAAAAACTAACTAGGACAAACAAACAAAATCGCTAACAAGGAGGGTTTACAAGGTTCGGGGATAACTTGCCCCTACTCCTTGCGTGCCCTTAAGGTGGGCGATCCCTTGATCGTCGGCAGATCAAGCCCCGGTTAACACCGTATAGAATGCAACCTCCTACTCGGTGGAGTAACCTCTCCACAGCGTTTCAATCAATGATATAGGTTTAAGCACAGTGAAACACAAGAAAGATCTTACTTAGCACTTAGCAAATACAAGAACATAGCAAGCTCCCTCTGAACTCCACCCAGCGACGATCTCACGCAAGAACCCTTTCCCCGTGTCTTCCCGCTGTTGGACTCGAAGCTTCTTGTTCCTTCCTCCAAGTGCTCAAGCAAGGGCTGGTTGCTTCAAAGATCAGAGTAGCTTTCTCAAGAGTGGATGATCAACAAGGAGCACAAGCACGCAGCAAGAATCGCAGCAGAAAACCAAAGCAACAACTTTCACTTCATTCAACTCTTCTTGCTCTGCTCCACACCGCTCCTTTTGTTCCCCTCTTGACTGCCAGGTGACAACATCTCACTGCAGCCTCCAGCTGCTTACCTGCAACTATCAGCTACCACTGAGCTCCTCTGGACTCCCTGAGCCTCCCTCAGACCAGCCCCAGACATCAGCTCCAGCCAGCGCCAGCGCCCATTGCAACCTGAGATGGGAAAATAGACAAACCTGCTCCAAGGAAAGGTCTCCATTGACTCTCCTTGAGTGTTTGAATCCTTCCCTGTCACCTGCAGCTTAATCAGAGTATTAGGACAGCATATCAAGCAGCAAATCATGTATTAGATGTTAAGTGCAGAGAATCAGATACGGTCAGACGGATCAGAGCGTCTGACAGTGCAATTTGAATTAAAGTGATCGGTCACCGGACCGATCCAGGGCTTGTGGGTCGGTCACCAGACCGATCCACAGCTTAGCTGGGACTCCCAGCTCTCGCGGCGACACGAGCCTGATCGGTCACCAGACCGATCAGGTAGCTTCCTGTCCGATCAGGCCAGAGCCTGATCGGTCCACGTCTGAGTGAACAGTAACTGTGGAAATCAAATCCTAAGTCGTGGATCGGTCACCAGACCGTTCAGGAGCTGATCAGCGGGGGAACTCAACTCATTGTGGGCTCCCTGATCGGTCACCAGACCGATCAGGAGCACGGCAGTAAGGAAGCTGCCTGCTCCCTGATCGGTCACCGGATCGATCAGGAGCTAAGCAACGAGGCAACGACCTGCTCCCTAATCTATCACCAGATCGATCAGGAGCCACACAGTAGGTTCCCAACCTCACTGTGCGCTCCCTGATCGGTCACCAGACCGATCATTCATCGCTGGATCGGTCACCAGACCGATCCACGAAGGAGCAGCGTGCCAATATCCCTGATCGGTCACCAGACCGATCCAGAGACTCAAACCTAGCCCTCCAAGCTAAGGATTTTTCACCTAACCCTCCAAGTTGGGAATTTTCACCTAACCCTCCAAGTTAGGACATTTCACCTAGCCCTCCAAGCTAGGACTTTTCACCCAACTCTTTCGAATTAGGACTTTTCCAAACCTAGCCCTCCAAGCTAGGACCTGACACTCCAAGCCAGGACTTTTTCAACTAACTCTCCAAGTTGTGACTTTTCACCTAACCCTCCAAGTTAGGACTTTTCACCTAGCCCTCCAAACTAGAAATTTTCACCCAACCCTTCCGAATTAGGACTTTTCACCACCTAGCCCTCCAAGCTAGGATTTTCCACACCTAACCCTCCAGGTTAGGATTTTCCAACACCTAGCCCTCTAAGCTAGGATTTTCCATACCATGCCTAATCCCCAATCAGGACTTAATCATAATCATCAACCTAAACTAAAATCGGTGTCGACACCAAAACAACAATCAGGGTCAGACTGCATCAACAATCTCCCCTTTTTGTTGTTTGACAACCCGATTTTAAGTTTAGGGATTCTCAATCAATTCTCTCAAATTCATAATTATAGGGGAATCAGGATCCTCCCCCTACAACATAATCATCCTAAACTTAACCAACCACACTCTCCCCCTTTGTCGAACACTGAAAAGGGTCTAGAGGGGCTGTTAAGTTTAACCATACTCCCCCTCAACCCTAGGGGTATCCCAAAACAATAAAGATTTGATTGATTTTTGATAAGCATATGAACACATATGACAAAAATAGGGCATGGTAAATCAAGCATATGTATCATATGAACATGACATCATAAGCATGAATGAGGCATATAAACAAATAGTAATCATGTGAACTCATATAAGCCAACATCCTAAGCATGATAAGGCAAATATGCATGCAAAGTGTCAGATGCAGCACTTAGCAAGATCATCATTTAGCAAAATATCAGTGCATCAAACCAAACAACCAAACAGATGCATATCAATGCATCGAAGTCAAACAAGTATGGCACAAGGCCAGAGAAGTCAAGTCACTAGGCATACAGCCTGAGAGTCATACAATCCAAGAGATCAGAAAGAAAAATCACAAACAACCACAAAATATATCAGTCATCAGCGGGGGGGGGTCAGCCTGCATCGGATCATCCAGCGTATCATCAGCATCCACGGACCCAGGTGCAGCACTACCGGAAGGCGCATCCCCAGAAAATGTATGTCGGTGCCACTCACCGTACCAGGTCTGCTGCAACGTGCTAACCTCGGAGACAGTCGACTCTACTGATGTAGTCTGCAATCGATGAATCGGAACTGTGAGCGGACCTCCTTGCGGTAAATCTCTCGCAACTGAAAGTCATGCTGGAAGGTCTGATCCAGCTCTGAAATCTGCCAGCGCAGATCCGGCTCGGGCTCATCGTAGTAATCAGCAGCAGCAGGAGCCTCATGAGGTGCAGGAGCATCGGGTGGTGCCTGAAAATGTGGTGCTCCCCCAGGTAAGTCACTGAGTCCTCTCCTATCCTTCCAAACCAAGGCCCGATCGTGCTCTCGAATAATAATGCCTGATTTGGCAAACGCCCGCCGACCAAGTCGACAATCCTGTCGAACCATAGGCACTATCCTGCCTTTGGTGACATCAACACCGACTGACATAAGCCAATCGGTGATGACATGACCAAATGGCATGTAGACCGTGCGACGGCTCGGCTCACGATAGGATAAGATGGACTGAAAGATGCTCTCCATGATATCGAAGTCCATCCGGCGGTGCATGCCGTAGAGCATAAGGCAATGGTAGGGTCGGATTTCAGTTAAAGGCTTGGAAGTAATTGGGAGGATACAATTTGTGATAATCTTGAACAAGATGTAACTAGTGGGAGAGAGACGAAGTGCTGCAAAGGTAGGAAAATCAGGGCCCAGCTCATTGAGACCAGCTGGGCGGGGTTGACCGAAGAAATACTGATAGATACCATCGGGAGTAACATCCGCAAAAGGTGCCAATAAAGGATCAGGAAGCTCGGGGTAGATCGAATACAGGTTTGGTGATCGTCGACCACCCAGATACTCTGCTAAAATCTCGTAAGAGAAATCAAGGTTCCTCTTGGCGACTCGAGTCGTGAACTCGAAGCCCCCCTGAGGACCCTGCTGAAGATTGTTGTAAAATTCGGAGACTAGGTCGTAATTGATAGGTCTCTCCAGAGAGAGGAGGAAACCAAGGTTGTAAAAAGTGACGATCTCCATGATCGAGGGACAATACTCAGTCAGGAAAGGGACATCTATCGATCGGCAGGGTAACAATTTAAAGGTCCTTGATTGGAAAGCCTGCTCACAGGCGCATTTGGAAAGCGAGAGCTCGAGGAAGGCTGAGGCCTTCTGGAGGGCACAGATGAGGAAGGGGATTTCTCCTTCGCGCTGCCCTCTGCAGGGTTCTTTACCCTTTGATGATTTTCTAAAGATTGGAATAGGTCATGACAGCGGATTTGATCAAGAGAAGTGAATCGAGTCATGATATAAGTTAAGGTTTGATCAAAATATACGATGTAATCAAGGACCCAATTAGAGATCATGATCAAGACACAATGATTAAAAGAACACAGTTTAATCAGAGACACAAGGTAGACATGATCATAAGAACACAATTTAAGCATAAGGTAGAATTGATCAAGGGTAAGATATGACACAGATGGGTCACGGCCAAAACAAGAGGTCACGACACAACAAGAAAATATCAAAACATGATTAGCCTCAAATATATAATCTATGAACTGATCCGAAAAGAAATTAACTAAACATACGTACTTAGGTGCCATTGAAGATGTTCTTGAAGGTTGGAAGAAAAACTCGCGCAGAAGAGGATCCTCGGCGCAAGAAAGGAGCGCAAACACCTTCAGCGAGAGAGAAACTCGCAGGAAGAACGAAGAGCTTGTAGAAACCCTTCTCAGGATCGCACACGCAGAAACTCACTCGAGGAAGAAGGGGATGCACGGAAGGCTCTCACGCAGGATGAAGAGGCGCAAGGGGTGAGGTTTCGGCGCTAGGGCTTTGGAAGAAGAGGAGAAAACGTGATTAAACCGGTTGGTGGATCGGTCCACCAACCGCACTTTAATGTGGTTGAACGAATCACCGTTCGATCTAGAAACGCCCAAACCGATCAGGCTCCAGCCTGATCAGACTGGCCTGGTCCTGATCGGTCGGGTGACTGATCAGGCAGGCTCCTGACCGATCAGCTGATCGATTAGGAAGCGAACAGTAGGGTCAGATGATTTTCGAGAGGCCCTCCTGATCGATCTCTGGACCGATCACCACAAGGTGCCAGATTGGTCCGGGGACCGATCCAGGCAAGCACAGAGTGTTTGATCAAGATTTCGTTAAGTCTCCGTCGACCCCTTTGATCGGTCTGTGAACCGATCCCAACAGGATGGAGCCAGATCGGTCCGGGGACCGATCAGCCCTATGCCTGATCGGTCCAATGACCGATCAGGGTTCCTGAAATTCCCTGACACGATCTGAAACATTCAGTTTCAGACATTTACACGATTTCTGAGGGAATCTGATGGCAAATACCGATCTTAGGGGTGATCCCTTGAATAAAATTGATCCCTAAACAAGGATCAAAGGTCCTTATGGTTTGAACAAACACTTTGCTCCATCCAAGTGGAGTCAAACTCAATCAACAATCATTCAAACAAGTTTTAACCAAGATTGTGCCAAATTCAAGTTTCCAATCAAGTTTCCTTGATTGGAATGTCCAAGTATGATCATGGAGCCAAATACACATATGTTATGCATTGGTTTTCCCCATACTTGGTCACCGAAGTGATTTTTATCTCGTCAACTTAATTTCTCAAGGGATGCATTGACATTTTGAGAAATTGAGTTGATCCTAACATCTCACCCCATTTCTAGCAAACAAAAACGTTTTGGTAAGCCTTATAGTTTGTGTGAGATGTCCCCAAAGTTACCCAATTGTATCCCAAACAATTTCGAAATGATCACAAAGGGTTTTGGATGCATTTTGAAGTTCATGAAGCGCGACACATTCCCAACTCCCTTCTTAGAAAACTAAATTCATTTTCGGGAAGTGGTTTAGTGAAAATGTCAGCGAGGTTTGACTTGGACTCTACATGTGAGAGTACAATATCTCCCCTAGCTACATGATCCCTAATGAAGTGGTGACGTACTTCAATATGTTTGGTCCTAGAATGATGGACTGGATTCTTGGTTAAGTTAATTGTGCTAATGTTATCACATAACGCTTGCACACCCTTATAGCTCAATCCATAGTCCTCTAAGGTATGTATCATCCACAACAATTGCGATACGCTCTCTCCCATAGCAATATATTCTGCCTCGGTCGTGGAGAGAGCAACACAATGTTGCTTCCGACTTGACCAACTAACTAAGGATGATCCTAGAAATTGGCAACCCCCACTTGTGCTTTTCCGGTCCAACTTACATCCAGCGTAGTCGGAATCCGTATAGCCAATTAAGTCAAATGATTCGGTACGGGGGTACCATAGACCGACTCCAATTGTGCCTTTCAGATATCTCAAAATTCTCTTAACAGCGATTAGATGAGATTCCTTGGCACAAACTTGATACCTAGCACACATACCCACATTGAAAAGAATATCAGGTCGACTAGCTATGAGGTATAGCAAATTCCCTATCATGCTTCGATATTGAGTCAAATCAACGGGTTTACCACTCTCATCATTGTCTAATCTTGTATTTGTATCCATGGGAGTGGTCACCTCTTTTGAATCACTCATGTTGAATTTTTGAAGCATTTCTTGTGTATACTTTGATTGGTGCACATGGATCCCATCTCGGGTTTGCTTGATTTCGAGTCCAAGGAAGAAAGTCAACTCCCCCACTAGACTCATTTCAAATACACTTTCCATGTGTCCAATGAATTCATTTAAATAGCCCTTGTTATTTGAGCCACAAATTATGTCATCGACATATACTTGGGCTACAAAAATGTTATCACCATCTCTCCGTAGAAATAGTGTAGGGTCTATTTGGCCTCTAACGAAGCCCTTCTCAATTAAGAATGTTGACAACCGCTCGTACCAAGCTCGGGGTGCTTGTTTAAGACCATAAAGTGTCTTTTTGAGCTTGAACATGTGGTTTGGGAATTCGGTACTTTCAAACCCTGGAGGTTGTTCAACGTAGACCTCTTCTCTAATCAAACCATTTAGAAAGACCGATTTGACATCCATTTGATATAATTTGAAGCCTCGATGTGCTGCAAATGCAAGCATCAATCGGATGGATTCTAATCGTGCCACGGGAGCATAGGTCTCATCATAATCAAGGCCTTCAACTTGACTGTAGCCCTTGGCTACTAAGCGTGCCTTATTTCTAATGATTTCTCCCTTATGGTTCAATTTGTTTTTGAAGACCCATTTGGTTCCAATGATGGTGGTCTTCTTAGGTCTAGGGACTAAGTCCCAAACTTGACTCCTTTCGAATTGACCTAGTTCATCTTGCATTGCAATGATCCAATCGGGATCATTTAATGCTTCATAAATTTTCTAGATTCAATTTCGAAATTAAGGCAACTTCATTAGCCTCATTCCTAAAGAATGATCTAGTTCTAACGCCATGATAGATGTCTCCAACAATTTGGTCTTGGGGATGACTAGAGGCTAATCTAGTTTGCCTAGGTGTTGGTGGTGCTTCTTGAATGGGTTCACTAGACACAAGCTCAGCCTCAGGATCCGGCTGATCTATGGGTTGTCTAGGCTCACCATCATCAGATTCATCACCATCAACAACATTTGGAGTTTCATTCAAACTTAGTCTCCTAAGTTCGAGTTGAACCTCATCTTCTGATTGACCATTGACTTTTGGAATTTCTTCAAAGACAACATCAGAAGATTCTTCAACTAATCTAGACTTCTTATTGTAGACTCGATAGGCTTTGCTGACTAGGGAATACCCGACTAGTATCCCTTCATCAGCCTTTGCCATGAACTTTCCAAGGTGATCCTTGGTGTTTAGGATAAACACCTTACAACCAAACACCCTAAGATGTTTAACCGTAGGTGGTTTCCCAAACCAAAGTTCATGAGGAGTCTTTCCTAAGAACCTATGGATGAGGACTCAGTTTTGCACATAGCAAGCTGTATTTACAGCTTCGACCCATAAGTAACTCGGTAGTGAGTACTCATTGAGCATGCTTCGTGCAGCCTCTTATAAAACACAGTTCTTCCTCTCTACAACACCATTTTGTTGTGGTGTTCTAGGAGTGGAGAACTCATGTCTATAACCTATATCTTGACAAAATTCTAAAAATCGTTGATTTTGAAATTCACCTCCATGATCACTTCTAATTGTCTTAATAGTTGATGATTTTTCATTTTCAACTCTTCTATAAAAAGAAATGAAAACATCTAAAGTTTGGTACTTATATTTTAGAAAATAAGTCCATGTATATCTAGTAAAGTCATCAATGATAACAAAGCAATATCTACTTCCATTCAATGATATGATAGTGCTACAATCAAATAGATCCATGTGAAGTAAATCTAAAGCAGTAGATGTACTTACAGCGCTTTTACCTTTATGTGCAGATTTTGTTTGCTTACCCATTTGACATGCATCACAAAGTTTGTCCTTTTCATACTCGATGCTTGGTAAGCCACGAACTAATCCCTTGTTGGCCAACTTCCGGATGTTCTTCATGTTAACATGTGCTAGCCTCCGGTGCCAAAGGGTAGACTCCTCTTCTTTCGACATGAAACACTTAGCAGAAACATTAGTAGCACTTTTAAATGAAACTTGATAAATATTGTCTACTCTTGTTCCTACTAGTACCGTGTCCAAGGTGTCATGTTGTCTAACTAGACATTGACTTGGTTGAAAATCAATTGTGTAACCCGTGTCACACAATTGACTGACACTTAGGAGATTAAATGTCATCCCCTTGACTAGAAGGACATTTGAGATTCTAAGACATTCGGATATTTGAATGTCTCCTATTCCTATGACCTTAAGGCTACCATTGTTACCAAATGAAACATTACCTCTACTTTTCTTGTGAAGTGTGGTAAACAATGATCTATCCCCGGTCATGTGTTTGGAGCATCCACTATCAACGAACCAAGTTGATAGATGCTCCCCCTCAATCATAACCTACACAATTCGAAAAATAGAAGTTTTAGGTACCCAAACCTTGGGACCTAAAGCATCAACTAAACAAGACTTAGGCACCCATGCCTTGACAACTTTCTTTTGAACCTTGGGTGTCCTAGATTGTCTCATATCAGTCCTAGACATCAAGGACACAAATGAAGGTTCTTTGGGTCGGTAACCAATACCGGCCCTATTGTAGACTGCCTTTTGGGCATTCAAGATCATGTCTAGGGTTTTAGAGCTAGTTGAGAACTTTTCAAGAATATTCTTGAGTCTCTCAACCTCACTCTTCAATGATTTGTTCTCTTCTTCTAGCAATTCATCATGCAAATCATCTATATCCTCAACCTTAGAGGATTTCAAATTTTCAACCTCAAGTTTCAATGACTTAATCTCATCTTCTAACATTTCAACATGCAAGTCATCTATATTATCATCCCTAGATGCTTTCAATTGTTCAATTTCCAATTGCAATGATTTAACCTTATTTTTAGACTTCTTTAGCATATTGGATAAACATGCAATAGCTCTATAACATTTCTCAAGTTCGGGAGAAGTTACCTCTTCATCATCCGAAGATGATGAAGCCGCGTTTGAGGAGTTGGATGATTCATCACTGCTTTCCTCTCCAAGAGCCATGAGTGCCACATGCCTTGTGCTCTTCTCCTCCTTCTCTTCATCGGATGAGCTTAAAGAGGATTCATCCCAAGTAGCCTTCAAGGCCTTCTTCTTCTTCTTGGATTTTTCCTCTTTCTTTTTGGATTTCTCCTCCTTCTTTAGCTTCGGGCATTCATTCTTGAAATGCCCTTTCCTACCACACTCATAGCAAGAAGCATTAGTCTTATCAAGTTTAGCTTCACTAGGATTACCTTTACCCTTGAAGCGTCGGCCCCTTCTCATCATCCTTCTCACAAAATTCGCTATCTCGGAGGATGAGGAGCCGCTGTCATCTTCCTCGGAATCGGACTCGGATTCGGAAGAGGATGAAGATGAAGAGACATCCTTCTCTTTCTTCTTCTCCTTCTTCTTATTGGATCGTTCCCCTGCAACTAAGGCAATCCCCTTCTCCTTGGGGCCTTTGTTAGCCATTTCATGCAATTCCATCTCACAAAACAAATCATCTACCTTAACAATTGATAAGTCCTTGGATACTTTGTAGGCATCCACCATGGATGACCACAAAGCATTCCTTGGAAATGCTTTTAGTACATACCTCATAAGGTCGCGATTCTCGACCTTTTCATCAATCGAATGAAGCCCATTGAGGACTTCCTTGAACCGGCTATGTAGCTCACTTACCGATTCATTTTCCTTCATGGAGAGGTTTTGTAATTGGTTGAGAAACAAATCCCTCTTGGTGATTCTTGAATCTCGGGTGCCCTCGTGGAGTTCGATGAGCTTGTTCCACAAGTCCTTTGCACTTGTGAAAGGACCAACCTTGATAAGTTGGTCTTTGTTCATGCCGCATTGTAGAGTGACAACCGCCTTCGCGTCGGCTTCACTCTTTCGAGTTTGTTCGGCCGTCCACCGCCACGATTCAAGTTCCTTGCCTTCATCATCCTTTGGAGGGGTGAAGCCCTCCTTCACCGCGAACTAAGTGTTGATGTCCATCTTCAAATAATACTCCATCTTTGATCTCCAATATTGAAAATCAGCGCCATCAAAGAAAGGAGGTTGGGTGGTGCTAAAGCCTTCTCTCAACGCCATGGATGATAGCTCTCGGTTGTTAATCCGCAAAAACAGAGCCCCAAGCTCTGATACCACTTGTTGGAGTTTGGATGGCTAGAGAGGGGGGGGGTGAATATAGCCAAACACTTGGGCTTTAAGCTTTTCAATCTTCTGCACTCAGTTTGTTAGTAGCACAGCGGAAGAAATAATGGAAACTAAGAAGTGCAGAAATGCAGAAGACAAAAACTAACTAGGACAAACAAACAAGATCGCTAACAAGGAGGGTTTACAAGGTTCGGGGATAACTTGCTCCTACTCCTTGGCGTGCCCTTAAGGTGGGCGATCCCTTGATCGTCGGCAGATCAAGCCCCGGTTAACACAGGATAGAATGTAACCTCCTTCTCGGTGGAGTAACCTCTCCACAGCGTTTCAATCAATGATATAGGTTTAAGCACAGTGAAACACAAGAAAGATCTTACTTAGCACTTAGCAAAGACAAGAACACAGCAAGTTCCCTCTGAGCTCCACCCAGCGACGATCTCACGCAAGAACCCTTTCCCCGTGTCTTCCCGCTGTTGGACTCGAAGCTTCTTGTTCCTTCCTCCAAGTGCTCAAGCAAGGGCTGGTTGCTTCAAAGATCAGAGTAGCTTTCTCAAGAGTGGATGATCAACAAGGAGCACAAGCACGCAGCAAGAATCGCAGCAGAAAACCAAAGCAACAACTTCACCATCAACTCTTCTTGCTCTGCTCCACACCGCTCCTTTTGTTCCCCTCTTGACTGCCAGGTGACAACATCTCACTGCAGCCTCCAGCTGCTTACCTGCAACCACCAGCTACCACTGAGCTCCTCTGGACTCCCTGAGCCTCCCTCAGACCAGCCCCAGACAGCAGCTCCAGCCAGCGCCAGCGCCCGTTGCAACCTGAGATGGAAAAACAGACAAACCTGCTCCAAGGAAAGGTCTCCATTGACTCTCCTTGAGTGTTTGAATCCTTCCCTGTCACCTGCAGCTTAATCAGAGTATTAGGACAGCATATCAAGCAGCAAATCATGTATCAGATGTTAAGCGCAGAGAATCGGATACGGTCAGACGCGATCAGAGCGTCTGACAGTGCAATTTGAATTAAAGTGATCGGTCACCGGACCGATCCAGGGCTTGTGGGTCGGTCACCAGACCGATCCACCGCTTAGCTGGGACTCCCAGCTCTCGCGGCAACACAAGCCTGATCGGTCACCAGACCGATCAGAGTGAAGCCTGATCGGTCACCAGACCGATCAGGTAGCTCCCTGTCCGATCAGGCCAGAGCCTGATCGGTCCACGTCTGAGTGAACAGTAACTGTGGAAATCAAATCCTAAGTCGTGGATCGGTCACCAGACCGTTCAGGAGCTGATCAGCGGGGGAACTCAACTCACTATGGGCTCCCTGATCGGTCACCAGACCGATCAGGAGCACGGCAGTAAGGAAGCTGCCTGCTCCCTGATCGGTCACCAGACCGATGGGGAGCCAAGCAACGAGGCAACGGCCTGCTCCCTGATCGGTCACCAGACCGATCAGGAGCCACACAGTAGGTTCCCAACCTCACTGTACGCTCCCTGATCGGTCACCAGACCGATCAGTCATCGCTGGATCGGTCACCAGACCGATCCACGAAGGAGCAGCGTGCCAATATCCCTGATCGGTCACCAGACCGATCCAGGGACTCAAACCTAGCCCTCCAAGCTAGGATTTCATCCACCTTAGCCCTCCAAGCTAAGGATTTTTCACCTAACCCTCCAAGTTGGGAATTTTCACCTAACCCTCCAAGTTAGGACTTTTCACCTAGCCCTCCAAGCTAGGACTTTTCACCCAACTCTTCCGAATTAGGACTTTTCCAAACCTAGCCCTCCAAGCTAGGACCTGACCCTCCAAGCCAGGACTTTTTCACCTAACTCTCCAAGTTGAGACTTTTCACCTAACCCTCCAAGTTAGGACTTTTCACCTAGCCCTCTAAGCTAGGAATTTTCACCCAACCCTTCCGAATTAGGACTTTTCACCACCTAGCCCTCCAAGCTAGGATTTTCCACACCTAACCCTCCAGGTTAGGATTTTCCAACACCTAGCCCTCCAAGCTAGGATTTTCCATACCATGCCTAATCCCCGATCAGGACTTAATCATAATCATCATAATCATCAACCTAAACTAAAATCGGTGTCAACACCAAAACAACAATCAGGGTCAGACTGCATCAACACACGCATCCATGGGGAGCCGAGCCTAGATATGCTTTAGACTATTCGACTCAGGAGCAGGCCACTACAGGACTATATGAGCCTTGACACGGAAGCCCCAGGGGCCTGAGCCCGCGGGCCTCTTATTTAGCGGGATCGTCCAGATCACTGACCATCTTCCTTCTGACTGAGCGCCAGACTGCCGGGCTAGGTCACACGCAAGCTGGCCCGGGATCATAAGCATCTCCCTCAAGTCTAGTCGATGGAGGCATGCAGTCCGACTGACTGGACCGTAAATCTGGTCCGAGCCTGGCGCACCCCTTGGAAGGGCAGGCCGTCCTCTATTGCGAATACTCTAGAAAACTCGTATCCCGTCGCCTCGTATATCGCCCGAGTCTGATCAAGCGGCCTCGGCTAGGTCGCACGCTTCTCCCAGTCGCCTATCGGACGACTGGCATTCCTCGTCTATTTCCATAAAGCACAGGCCCTCGCATGCTCGTTCTTCTTCACGCATTCGAAACTGCCCGTCTTCCCCCACCGCTTTGAGTGCCGCTAGGGTTGCGACAACTGCCTCATTTCGGCCTTTCTTCGGCGACTTCATTTCACCGGTTAGCCCCTCGCCTCCTCCTTCTCCGATGGCCTCCTCTTCTTCATCTCCATCCCCATCTCAGCCTTGGTATTCCACCATGATCACCACCCTCACTACCCATGACCTGCTCCAAATACAATCGGACTTCCTAATCCCTGCCGACCACCACCTGCTCTTGCCTAAGTCACACGAGCGCCCGAATTCTGCGCCCTTGGGCTACATTGCCTTGTCTCGGGATCATCTTCAAGCTGGCCTCCATTTCCCCGTCCATCCCTTCATTGTCGCCGTCTGCGACCACTTCCAGATTCCTCTATCTCAACTAGCCCCTAACGCCATACGCCTGATATGTGGTCCAGCCATTGTTTTCTCGCTTCTTGGGATTCCCCTGATACCGGAGAACTTCCATTATCTCTTTTACCCCAAGCAGCAAGAGGTAGGCGATTTTTTCTTCTAGGCCAGGGCCAAAGCCTCCTTCCTCCTGAATCTGCCCACTTCGAACAAAGGTTGGAAAGAGCGGTACTTCTTCGTCGAGCCCTTCCCCGCCCCAGGATGGCCCACTACTTGGGTCGAGGGACTTCCCGTTTCTGAGACTCTTCCTCGACACTATCGTACTTCCGCCGACTACTTGAGTGTCGCCGCTGAGCTGGAGAACAGGCACTTCCATGGCGGACTTCTGCTGAAGGAGGGGATTCTCTCTACCTTCGGTCTGAGCCCGAGCCCCGCCCCTCCTCTGTCCGACGCTGGTAAGTCCCTCGGTGTCTGTCAGGTATATCTCTTTGTCGTGCATGAATTTGTTTGGCCTTCGCAGTTTCCCTGCTGCTGCCCACGGCCTTGAAGGGAGGTTTCAGGCTAACCAGGGCCGAGCTACAGATTCGGATCACCTCTATGTTGGCTGCTAGAGAAGGTGCTGTAGCGAACAATGTCCCGGCCAACCCGACCCCAACTGTACAGGGGTCGGGCTCCACCGCCTCCGAGACCGCTCCGTCCATGACTGTCCCCCCGCGCCTTTCCTCCATACGCCGACAAGCGTCCTCCCCTACAAGGGGTTCCTCCCTTCCTTCCTCCAGCAAGCATCTGGAGAAGAAGAAGAAGAAAAAGAGAGCAGCTCCCGAGCCAGAAGCCCACTCTGCCTCTTTAGCCATTGTTCCATATATGGCCCCCGCTGTTGACTCTCTGGCCGCCGTTCCCGTTGGAGACTACCCAATTCGCCTACTGGCAATTGCCTCGGCCATTGCCCCTAACCCTGATGCTGCGACCGACCTCTCCGTCACCACATCGCCCGCCAACCTTTCTACCACTTCCAACACCTCCGACACCTTGATGTCTGCTCGATCAGGAGCCCCTTCCGCTGAGGGTCCGCATGAGGACCTGATGATGCACCTCCTGGTGCCCTCTCGGGCAGACTGTCGCCTAAAGATACCCCCAGGCGAGCTGCCCGAGCACCACCAGGATCTGCGCCTCTACGGGTTGGTAGCCGATCGCTATGCCCAAGGGTTCGAGGAGTCCTACTTTCGGGGCTCTCGCAACAAAGCCGACGCCTTTTTCCTTAAGGCCACTCAGGTATGTATAGACAACTTAGGCCTTTCACTGCACTTTTCAATTCTGACTCCCTGGAATGACGTTCTTCCTGCAGTTCGTAGGAGACTGCCACGGCGTCTCTATGTCGCTCCTAGCCCATAGCTCAGCACGGGCTAAGGCCGAAAGGGAGGTAATGCGCCTGCAAATGCAGCTGGCGCACTCCCGATTAGTCGTTGACGAGCCCACACTGAACCACCTACGAGAGGAGGTTCAGGCTCTGCAAGATCAACTGTCCCACTCGGGGAACAACTCGAAGTAGCGCGCGGCCAAGTCGAGACGGCGCAACAAGCCACTTCCCAAGCAAACATCAGACTTTCCACCCTGAAGCATGCCGAGCGGAAAGCGCGAGCCTTACAGGTGGAGGCCCAGACCGAGTTAGCCCAGGCGAAGTCTGACCTTCAAAGGGCGTCAGTCACCCTCGACTCTCTTCAGGCCCAACTGGAGGCCCGAGATACTACTGCTTTGGCCCAGTCGCAAAGGATAACTGAGCTATCCATGGAGCTTTCCTCCAAAGATCAATTGCTGCGCGCCCAGAAAGAAGAGCTTGAGCAGCTGCGGAGGGAGAGGTCCGATTGGGAGGCAGCCAGATCGGAGTTGACAGAGCTTCGCGCCCGTAGGGAGACTGAACAGTCCGAGTGGGAGGCGACTAGATCGGAGCTGATGACGCTTCGATCTTATAAGGAGACTGAAGATTCCCTACGGGAGAAGTACAGGCTTGAGTGCATCAACGACTCTACCCACATGGCTGAGATCGCCAAACGGTTCATGGATGTCATGGAGCCACAAGGGCTGAACATCGTCCGTCGACTCAGGTTTGGCGGGTATCTGTCTCCCGATATGCCTCCCACGGTCGTAAGCCTTGAGGACATGTGTGAGGACTTGCCCAGCGTGACCGATGTGCCCTTCAAGTGAAGGTCCAGCCGTTTGTATCTTTTGCCTTTCCTTTTTGTATACTTGTGATGGTGACGGGTTTGGAGCGATGCGTCACTTTGCCCTGCCGACTGGAGCCTCCTCATTCCCCCTCAAATCTTTCGGGCCTGTTCCCTTCGTCGAATTGTTAGCAATCTCCAGGATCACCGAACGGACCGCTCCGATCGGGACACTGCCTTACTGCATAAATTGTTGAGCTAAAGGACTAATGGGGTCCGACCCGCTCACGAGGGCTTGACCGCTCGGTTGGGTTGGAACCCGAGAAACGTGAGTCGCCATGCGACCGACCAGGCTCAAAGATCAGGGACTGATGGGGGTTGGCCTATTTATGAGCATCCTTCTGCGCCCGTCCCATCGGGGCGATTCGTATCTCGATCCTTGACGTCTACTTTAATGAGTGATGGAACAGGGCTTGGGCGATGTGACGCGTCGGGTAGCGAAACATCCGTCACCAGTCATAAGCGCCTCGGGTACCGAGCAGCCCTTGCACATTTACTCTGTCTCTACTACTTCTCCACGCCTTTCCCTTGCGTGACTGACCGCCGAATCTCGCAGTTTACCGAGGTCTTCCACGAACGGCTAAGATATTTTTCTTCCCCCTATACATAGGCGGCCTTTGCCATCTTCACTTTCACAGGAACCCTGTGGCACCGAACTCCTCCTCCGTCCTCCTGCATGTCGACCGACTCCTCTGAAGAAGCCTTTTCCCTGAGAGGGCTCGATGCTCTCTCGGACAATTCGTATTCTTCTCCCTCAGAGGACATTGACCGTGAGTTCTTTGAGATGATGCTCCCCCTGGTTCACCTTTTTCGCCCCGAATACTCAAACCCATCACTTCCCCATACGAGGGCACTTCGCGTAAAGGGAAGAACCAATGAGAACATGCCCAGCTCCCCGTATGGGAATCCCTGTTACAAGCGACTTTCCACTGGAAACTCACCCTCAAGCACTTCGTTCGGCTGCATTCTCATCTCCACGTAGCACTCCCGCTCCTTCCCGCTGAGCGAAGCGGGCCCGGGCACCGGCTCCTACAAAAGCTACTGTCGCGGCGCCTTCGTCTTCCCGCGTGACCCCCCTTCCGGGGCACACGTCTCCCTCGCTTGCCCCTGAGGTATCGCTTTCTCCAGCGCCTCTGGAGCTTGCCCTCTCTCAGTCGGGAAGCTCCTTTCGAGCGTTCTCTTCGACTTTGTTGAGGAGGGTTTTGGCGCTTGCGCTTACGGGGGATCCGAAGGGAGGTGTTCATACTGTCCTTCGTCATTCGACTCGTCACAGTTCTATATGCTGACCGGCTAGCAATACTGGCTCGATGATTGTTGGAGGGGGTACTATCATATACCCCCTATCTTAGCAAGTGCCAGTCCGGGGAGGCTTATTGCTTGCATGCTCCTTGCCCCTTCCCGACCCTCGGGCCTCTGTGGGGGAGGATGCTGCCGCTGGCTCTCCTGGCCCAGTCTCTCCACCTGCTGCCACCCCGCGGACCTGGTCTAATGACTCATGTTCAAGTGGCGGTCTGGATAGGAAGTCTGCAACTTCGCCTAGCCGAGAGTTCGGAAACTCTGCTCGGGCGAGAGCTCTTAGGCCCACCCCGAGAAACTTTAGCTTTTATTTCCCTTTTCTTCGCTTTTGACTCTCGTCTCTTTTGATTGACAGGCGTCACCGTCAGTTTGGATTTATGAGGAGTGGGCTGTGCTCAAGGCACAGCTTTTTGAGGCACATCACTTGGTCTCCACCCTGCGGGCCATCCTGGAGGCTAAGGAGAAGGAGCGGGCTGCTAATGCCGCGGAGCTCAGCGAGCTTAAGCAAAAGTATGAGGTCCAAACGTCTGTACTGAAGGCCGTCCAGCGGTGCATTCAGTGCCTCAAAGGCTACACGGACTCCTTGCTCCAGGGCCAGACCCCAAAGAAGACCAGCCGAGCCCCATGAGTTACGCCCAGTCATTACTGAGGCCTGCTCACTTTTGTCTTTATTAGTTGGAGAGGCTCTAAGCATCTGTCTTGTAATCGTCCATGATAACAAAATGTCACCTTTCCCTTTGCATCTATTTGTCATTTTTGCGAGTCAATAATCTGAACGGCATTATTAACCCACACAAGAACTCCGTTACTGAGGCTCAAGTCATGGCGCGTTCTTGTGGTTGCCGCGAGTAGTAGGCTCTCCGCCTTGGCGGGCTACCCGAGCCAGAAGATTTCATACTCCCGTGCTGGGACAAGGCATTCTCAAGCATAATCACAAATCGATCCTAGGTGAGCGATTCGAGACAAGGAGAACGCTGAAGCGTTGGTTGAAAGAGATTGTTACTCTGTGCCATTCACAGTGTCACAACCGGGTCGCAGACTTCGGGTGGCTTTATCGGGTCGTATATCTTCCGATTAGGCCCGACTTAAGAGGACCCGAGCCGGCTAGATGCTCTAGAAATGTTTCTTGACCTAAAACATTGAGAATTTCGCACGCTCAGCTGATTAACAAGTGGGGCAGGGTAGGTCACCTTGCACCGAGCCAAGGACTGAGCCAAGGGATGAGTGTGTCTTATTAGAAGATAGGAGTAATACCACTGACTCAGGCCGATTCTGAGGAGCGTGGGCGGCCACGCGTCCGATCGGAGACACTGCACCGATAACTTGCTGGCGAGGCAAGAGTTTGCGCACACGGTCGGGCAGGACTCAGGGAGCGTGGGGCGCCACGCGTCCTACTGAGCCGCCAGCCACGGGAAATATAGCACACACAGTCGGGCGGGTCGAGCTGTGGGAAATTGGCGCGCATAGTCGGGCAAGACTCAGGGAGCGTGGGACGCCATGCGTCTTACTGAGCAGCCGAGCTGCGGGAAATATAACACACACGGTAAGGCAGGCTGAACCGCGGGAAATTAGCGCACACAGTTGGGCAGGACTCAGGGAGCGTGGGACGCCACGCGTCTTACTGAGCTGCCGAGCTGCGGGAAATATAACACACACGGTCAGGCAGGCGGAACCACGGGAAATTGGCACACACAGTTGGGCAGGACTCAGGGAGCGTGGGACGCCACGCGTCTTACTGAGTAGCCGAGCTGTGGGAAATATAGCACACACAGTCAGGCAGGCAGAACCGCGGGAAATTGGGGCACACAGTCGGGCAAGACTCAGGGAGCGTGGGATGCTACGCGTCCTACTGAGCAGCCTAGCTGCGGGAAATATAGCACACACGGTCAGGCAGGCTGAACCGCGGGAAATTGGCGCACACAGTCGGGCAGGACTCAGGGAGTGTGGGACGCCACGCGTCTTACTGAGCAGCCGAGCTGCGGGAAATATAGCACACACGGTCAGGCAGGCTGAACCGCGGGAAATTGGTGCCCACAATCGAGCAGGACTTAGGGAGCGTGGGACGGCACGCGTCTTACTGAGCAGCCGAGCTGCGGGAAATATAGCACACAACGTCAGGCAGGCTGAACCGCGGGAAATTGGCTCACACAGTCGGGCAGGACTCAGGGAGCGTGGGACGCCACGCGTCTTACTGAGCAGCCGAGCTGCGGGAAATATAGCACACACGGTCAGGCAGGCTGAACCACGGGAAATTGGCGCACACAGTCGGGCAGGACTCAGGGAGCGTGGGACGCCACGCGTCTTACTTAGTAGCCGAGCTACGGGAAATATAGCACACACGGTCAGGCAGGCTGGACCGCGGGAAATTGGCGCACACAGTCGGGCAGGACTCAGGGAGCGTGGGACGCCATGCGTCTTACTGAGCAGTCGAGCTGCGGGAAATATAGCACACACGGTCAGGCAGGCTGAACCGCGAGAAATTGGCGCACACAGTCACGCATGACTCAGGGAGCGTGGGACGCCACACATCTTACTGAGCAGCCGAGCTGCGGGTAATATAGCACACACAGTTGGGCAGGCCAAGCTACGGGAAATTAGCGCACACAGTCGGGCAGGACTCAGGGAGCGTGGGACGCACGCGTCTTACTGAGCAGCCGAGCTGCGGGAAATATAGCACACAGAGTCGGGCGGGCCGAGCTGCGGGAAATTGCGCACACAGTCGGGCAGGACTTAGGGAGCGTGGGACGCCACGCGTCTTACTGAGCAGCAGATCTGCGGGAAATATAGCTCACACGGTCAGGCAGGCTGAACCGCGGGATAATAGCGCACACAATCGGGCAGGACTCAGGGAGCGTGGGACGCCACGCGTCTTACTGAGTAGCCGAGCTGCGGGAAATATAGCACACACCGTCAAGCAGGCTGAACCGCGGGAAATTGGCGCACACAGTCGGGCAGGACTCAGGGAGCGTGGGACGACACACGTCTTACTGAGCAGCCGAGCTGCGGGAAATATAGCACACACGGTCAGGCAGGCTGAACCGCGGGAAATTGGCTCACACAGTCGGGCAGGACTCAGGGAGCGTGGGACGCCATGCGTCTTACTGAGCAGCCGAGCTGCGGGAAATATAGCATACACGGTCAGGCAAGCTGAACCACGGGAAATTGGCGCACACAGTCAGGCAGGACTCAGGGAGCGTGGGACGCCACGCTGTTGGATCGAGAGAAACGATAGAGGGGGGGTGAATATCGTAAATCGTTCGGATTAGAGTTAGAGAAATTACGCAGCGGAAGAAATAAACACAAAATGCGAACACAAGATCTTTTACTTGGTTCGGAGTCACGGTCGGCTCCTACTCCAAGGCCCACGGTCGTTGACCGTTTACTGCGGGCAATTCTATATGTGCGCAAAACAGTTTATAGAGAGATATTACAAATGTAGTATAGTAAACTTAAAAATAGCTCTTCGTTACCGACGTTGGTATAGATTGTATTTTTGGAGCGGAGGGACGTCGTCGGCGCTTGTATCTCGAGTTGGGAGGTTTCCGGAGCAGTGCGCGGGAGCAGAAGAGCGTAGGGCGTTGGAAGAATTGATTGGTGAACCCTTGGGGTCGAGGGCCTTTTTATAGCCCCTGGGGGCGCCCGGAACGTCGGGGGCTTCCCCCCACGTGTCAGCTGATCCGAGTTCCTCTGGTCAGCTCTGATCCTTCAATCTCGGGATCAGGCTTTGACGGGGGTGCCCGGGACGCTGGGGGCGCCCGGGTTGACTGGGTCACCTCTTATCCGTTTGGCTTCGCTGGCTTCTGCTTCGGTAGCTTAAACTGGGGGCGCCCGGGACGCTGGGGGTGCCCGGGAGCATGGGGGGCGCCCGGGAGCACGGGGGCGCCCCGCCCATAAGCTGCTGAAGTACTTCTTTTGCTTCATCTATTTTGTATTCACCTTGGGGCCGCCCGGGACACTCCGGGCGCCCTACTCAGCTGCTACCTCACTCTTTTGAGGCTCCCTGAGCTGCAGACACTCGTTCCTTCGGTCTTGCATCCAGGGTTAGTCCAAAACAACAAAAACAATAATATGTTAGTTTTATACAGCCTTAGCTGTCTTGGTTCTGACTTTGGGTCTCCCAAATGGAGCCTTAGGTCGAACCGACGCCTACTGTTCCCTCGACGGGGAACGCATCCTCACCTACTCCTCTCGGGAGAATTTACTTGATGCCAACCGGCTCCTCCGGTTGGACTTTTGCCCAGCAGTCCTTCGCTAGGTGCCTAGCTGTCCTTCGCCAAGTCTTCAGTACCAAGCCGTCCTTCGCATGGTGCCTAGCAGTCCTTCGCTAGGTCTTTGTATCCTGGCATTCCTTCACCAGGTGCCTAGCAGTCCTTCGCTAGGGCTTTGTATCCTGGCATTTCTTCACCAGGTGCCTAGCAGTCCTTCCTAGGGCTTTGTATCCTGGCATTCCTTCGCCAGGTGCCTAGCAGTCCTTCGCTAGGGCTTTGTATCCTGGCATTCCTTCGCCAGGTGCTTAGCAGTCCTTTGCTAGGACTCTTCCTGCACACTTGAGTTACATGTTAGATAAACATTATATCTTAACTTTTGAACCCTTTTGCCATTATCAAAACACAGGTTCGACTTGGGTGCTTTCTGCACCAACAATCTCCCCCTTTTTGATTTATGGCAACTCTGGTTCAAAAAGTTAAGTTAATCAGAACAAGTAAATTGAAATTTTGTTTTCTCCCCTGGAAGGAATCTCCCCCTAGATTTTTCAAATGTTCGTGGGTTTTTGAAAATATATTCTAAGTTAAAGATGGATTTTACTTAGAATAATTTTCAACTTAAACTTTAAAGACATATTTTCCAAAATAATTTTGGTTGTGCACTTTTGGAAAATTTATACTTGTAGAAAATTTTAAGTTTAAATACTTAGATAAATTTGAAAACTTAAGTTTAAGTATTACGAAGGATTTTGAAAACTTAAGTTTGAGTACTAAAGAAAATTTTGAAAATTTAAGTTTAAGTACTCAGAAAGTTTTTGAAAGCTTAAGTTTAAAATACTTAGAGGGTTTTTGAAAACTTATGTTTAAAATACTTAGGAAAATTTGAAAGATTTAAGTTTTAAGTACTTAGGAAAATTTGAAAGATTTAAGTTTTAAGTACTTAGGAAAATTTTGAAAAATTTTAGTTTTAAGTACTTAGGAAAATTTGAAAGATTTAAGTACTTAGGGAAGATTGAAAACTTAAGTTTAAAGTACTAAGAAAGCTTTGAAAACTTTTAAATACTTAGAAAACCTTAGTACTTTTGAAAAATGAATTAAGTACTTTTTGAATATAGAGTTTGAAATTTTGGATTTAGAGAAAAACTTTTAAACTCTCCTTTCCTATATCTCCCCCTTTGCCATATATCAAAAACAAAGAAGTATAGCAGAAACAGGATAATTAAATTGCATAAAAGAAAATAATAACTTGCATAATTCGCTGTACTAAATCAGTTCAGGATATGAATTAAACCAAATCAGTTTCACTTTTCTCTTTTAGGGTCCTGTCTAACCCAATTAGCTACTTACTAACTGTTATAAGCAGTAATTTTCGCTAGGGTTAGTCAAGTTAAGTGTTCTGTTCATGTTAGATTTTCTAAACTTGACACTTAACTTGATTACTGTGTAAGTTGTATTTAGTGCCCCAATTACTGCAGATGCACTGACTTAAAGCATCTTGAATTAAGGCAAAGACCTAAGCACCTCAACCCATTCTAGGTTATCAATCAAAAGTACCCTAAGGTGCTTGTGAGATGTTGGCTTCTAAATCTATAGGTGCATGCAGTTCAAGGGTTAGGGCCTAGGCTAAGTCCATTTGCGAAAAGCCCTAGTTTTGAAGGGGGTAGTTTTTTAAAATAAAACTAAGTCAAAAAAATATATTTTTAAAACTTTTCAAAAGTAAGTAAAAGTTGATTTTGAAAGCATTTTAAAAACTACTTTAAAAGCTGATTTTGAAATGAGTAAGAAAACCAACAGTAGACTAAATCTATTCTACCAAGCATAATCCTAACTGCTGATCAAATAGTAGAGAAAAACAAGTACTCATCTCCATAAGTCAGCTAGTCAACAGAGAGAATCAACACAGTCATACAAGTCAAAACATGAGTGAACCCTACTGAGTAGGGGCAGTCATATAGTCACTGGTACAATGCTAATCAAATCTAGGAGGAGGGACCAGGATGATCAGAAGAGCATGGCTGCCAGGATCGGAACAGCTCCATCATCTCGTGATACTGTGCGTCTCTGGTCTCCCTCTCAGCTCTAAGGGCACTCATATAGTCAGTGTAATAGCCTAGATTTGTCTCCATATCTTCAGCATGGTTTGCCTCCGCTTTCTATCGGAGGCTCTGGACCTGTGTCTCCAGCCGTGTCACTCTCTCGTAGAGTGTCGGTGGAGGGGGCTCGTCTATGTGTGCTCGATCCTCTGTTGCCAAATCGGCGACATCAACTTCCACCTCCTCGTCTGAGTCGATCTGAGCTCCGGCTCGCTGTCGTCTCCAAGTCAAAACCCCAGTGACCGATACTTCTATACCAGCTAAAGAGAAGTTCCTAAACCCTATCTCATCAAAATCGGTCATCGCTGTTATTTCACCTACGGTAATGTCACGACCGTGGTGATGAAGGATGGATGTGATGATGTGGCAGAAGGGAGTGCGCACTCGTCCCTGAGTGGTAACACTGGACGCATGCAGAATAGTATGAAACATGTGTAGTCCAATGTCAATGTCAAGATGATGGATCAGGGCATACAGAAGGAATACATGAAAAGGTCGTATGGTCGCGACATCCCTAGTGGATAGTGGTAAAATACAACGGACCAGGACTCTGTACAGGGCGTAGTCCTGGGCCTGAAGGTCAACGGACTGAAATCGTCTAGCTACGGGGAGTCTAGCTTCCCTATACAAATAGGAGTGGAGAGTGTCTAGAGTAATGTGAGCGTAGGGAGCATCAAATGGAGGATCCCTAGGAGGATAGCAACAAAAGGTGGACTGGGAAGGTCGTAGTCCAAGAAATCGATTTAGTAAGGTAGGGGTGATTGACAAAGGTATCCCTTGAACAGTAGTGACAAACATGAGATCGTTTTGTCGAACTATGTTATTATAGAATTCTGCACATAAAGATGTGTTAATTGAATGAGTGCAGAACACTAGATTGTCTAGTTGATAAAAGTTTATAACATTCATGGCTAAAGGACAAGATTGGGTGAAGAAGTGTCTATTTAGATAGCTAGTTTTGATAGGCTTATAGGTTGTTCGAGCAAACTTATTACAAAGTTCTAGAGTTGGAAACCTAAGGTCGGGACTCGGTTCGGTACCGGGGTTCGCTTGGTTCGCTCGACATTTTCTAAGTTAAGAAATATGCATTTATAAGAAAGGAATTAAGAAAATAATTCTAAATGCATAAAAGAAATCATACCGGGGAGGCATGGTTGGGATTGAGGAAGCACAAGTGTCACTTAATCTCTTTGGAAGGAAGGAAGTGAGGAAGGAGGATGGTTTTTGGTGTGGGAAGAAGAGGGAGTTCGGGTGCCTTTTTATAGGCAGTTTATTGGGGGCGCCCGGGAGCTCCCGGGCGCCCGGGACAGCAGTTTACTACCTTTGGCAGTGACTAGTGCAGGTTGGGGGCGCCCGTAATGACCCGGGCGCCCCGGTCAGGATGAAATTTGCAGCTTTGCTGCTTTGACTGGTATGGGGGCGCCCGCATGGTTCCGGGTGCCCTGGTCAAGGGGTTAAGGTAGCTTTTTGCCTTGAGAGAAGAGAAAGTCATGGGGGGGGGGGGCGCCCGAGGAGTCACGGGCGCCCGGATTATGTAGGAAGTGACACTTTTGATGTTTTGTGATCATTTGACCATGATTTAATTGTTTTGACCATGGTTTGAAGGGATTTGACTGCTTTGACTATGGTTTGACTGCTTTGACCATGGTTTGACTACGTTGACCATGGTTTGACTATGTTGACCATGGTTTGACTATGTTGATCATGGTATGACTACGTTGACCATGGTATGACTACGTTGACTATGGTTTGACTACGTTCTGAACTACAGGATTAAACCACAATATTGGTATTAAAGGAATTTCAATTGAGTATAATTTTACTGTCTCACCCAATCTAGGGTTTTCAATCACGTTAGCCTTATAGGTTTTGTGAGACAGGTTTTGATAAAAGAATTTTTGAGAAAAACATGATTTATTTTGAAAAGCTTAATTAATTTTTAAAACAATTGAATTTATTTTGAAAAGAATGTTTAAATCTACAACTAACTGAAAATTTGTGTTAGATTCGAATTTAACAGAGACTAGTTTGAATTTGAATTTCAAAGATTGGCTTCCAGGTCTTGGCGAGGCACTAGGCCTTCTTTGGCCGTAGCCTTATTGGATCATCAACCCTTTCCTTGACAAAGCCTTTCAGTGAAATTTCATTTTCAAAATTAATCTTTGAAAATTCTGGTCTAACTAGTTTGGGTCTTGGATCGGTAGCTTCGGCTAGTTTCACCAGTCTAAAGAGACCAAGTAGAGAATACTTGACCTTATTAGAATTGGTTTCCCTAACGTACTATCATCTCACCGCCACCCAATACTATGTTGTTCAAATTTCAGTTAAGTTGGTTCAGTCCTTAAACTAACCATTCCTAAATCTAAACATGGTAAATTGCAGGAATTAAGTAAACAATCAAACAAGTCAATTGCAATCAAGAATTGAATTTTATCTAACAATAAATATTGTTTTCAATTTGGCTCCCCCTGGACTAAAGCCACGATAATGGTCTGGCAAGATGTGAATCTTGTCTTTGGGGATCCAGTATTGATTTGATCTAGTTTGTTTGTTCAGGCATAGTTTGGGTACCCATGCCTGAACTTTAGGTCTGGACTGGTTAAGTACAGTAAAGTAGGATCTTTGTCTAGATTTGGTTCTATAACCTAGTCCGGATCGATTTAAAACTGACTTCTATTTTCCAAGAATCATGTCAAGACCCTTGGAACCAGAAGTGAATCGTTCTAAAGCTGATCTAAGGTCCTTAACCTGAGTTTTCAGGGAGGAATTCTCTTTCTCAAGTTTTTCAACTTGATTAGAGGTTCCTTCTTGAACCTTCTCAGTTAAGGGTCTAGAGTCAGCTCCCTCTTTCAGGAGTTTTACTTCCTGTCGGAGGGATTCGACTCGGAGTTTAGCTTTCGCCAAATCTCGAGAAAGATAAGAAATTAACTCATTTAACTGACTTTTAGTAAAACCACTTACCTTGATTTCACCGTCCTCTGAAAATGTCAGTCTGCCGTCGTCCTGTTCTGATTCTGATTCGGTCTCGACTTTTTCTGAGGTGGTTAGTGCGAGTAGGTTCGACTGTGGGACCTCTTCTTCTTCTTCGGAAGAGGACTCGTCCCACGTTGCCTGAAGTGTCTTTTTCCTTCTATTCTTCTTGGTCTCCTTTAGGTTCGGACACTCCGTCTTATAGTGACCCTTCTTCTTGCACTCGTAGCAGGTCACGTTGGGCTTGTTCTTTTCATTTGCGGGTTCAGTTGGTTTGTCCTTTCTTCTGCTGGCTTTCCGTCTGTTGGTTTGGTTCTTCAATTCCTTGTAGTAGTTTCGGGCCAGTCGGACCAGCTTTGGTCGATCTCCTTCTTCATCTTCTGAGTCTGAGTCTGAGTTAGACTCGGGTTCAGGTTGAGGCTTCTTCTTGGTTGTCCTTCCAGTTTTACCTGCAACAAAGGCAATACCTTTCTCGGCCAGATTGCAGTTAGTCTGTTCATGTAATTCTAATTCAGAGAACAATTCATCTAATTTAATTTTTGAAAGGTCCCTTGAAACCTTGTATGCATCTACCATAGATGCCCACAAGGTGTTTCTCGGGAAAGCATTTAAAGCGTACCTTATTAGGTCACGGTTTTCTACCTTGTGACCGATGGTGTGTAGTCCGTTCATCAATTCCTGAAATCGGGCGTGGAGTTGAGCTGCTGTTTCGTTGTCGTTCATCTTGATCGTGTATAGCTTGTTAAGGAGGAGATCTCTCTTGCTGATCAGAGTGTCTGAAGTTCCTTCGTGCAGCTCGATCAGTTTCCCCCACAGTTCCTTGGTACTATTGAATGGACCCACTCGGTTCAGCTCCTCTTTTGTTAAGCCGCATTGGAGGGTCTGGGTCGCCTTTGCATCAGCTTCAATCTTCTGTTTCAGAGCGGTGTCCCACTCTGTGTAGGTTTGAGGTACTCCTTCAGCATTTTTTGGAATCTCCAGTCCGGACTGGATGATTATCCACATGTCCACTTGAGTTTTCAGGTGGACCTCCATTCTGCTCTTCCAGTAGGAGAAGTCCTCCCCACTGAAGAGAGGTGGTCTTGCAGTGCTGAAGCCTTCTTGCATGGCCATTTTATCTGAAACTAAGAAAGAGAAAGAGATATCCCAAGACTTGGTCTTGGATTAGTAGTGCGGGAAGTAAAAGAAGAATATTTTTCGAGGGGTGTTGCACCAACCTCGATTAACGAGAAAAATTTCGAACGGGAAAACAAATAAAAAAAATTTCGAAAAAAAATCCGAAAAATTCTCAAATTGGTGGTTGCACCAAATTTGAGCTTCCCCGCTCTGATACCACTTGTTGGATCGAGAGAAATGATAGAGGGGGGTGAATATCGTAAATCGTTCGGATTAGAGTTAGAGAAATTACGCAGCGGAAGAAATAAACACAAAACGCGAACACAAGATCTTTTACTTGGTTCGGAGTCGCGGTCGGCTCCTACTCCAAGGTCCACGGTCGTTGACCGTTTACTGCGGGCAATTCTATATGTGCGCAAAACAGTTTACAGAGAGATATTACAAAAGTAGTACAGTAAACTTAAAAATAGCTCTTCGTTACTGACGTCCGGTATTGATTGTATTTTAGGAGCAGAGGGACGTCGTCGACGCTTGTATCTCGAGTTGGGAGGTTTCCGGAGCAGAGCGCGGGAGCAGAAGAGCGTAGGAGCGTTGGAAGAATTGATTGCTGAAGCCTTGGGGTCGAGGGCCTTTTTATAGCACCTGGGGGCGCCCGGAACGTCGGGGGCGCCCCCTCACGTGTCAGCTGATCCGAGTTCCTCTCGGTCAGCTCTGATCCCTTCAATCTCGGGATCAGGCTTTGACGGGGGCGCCCGGGACGCTGGGGGCGCCCGGGTTGACTGGGTCACCTCTTATCCGTTTGGCTTCGCTGGCTTCTGCTTCGGTAGCTTAAACTGGGGGCGCCCGGGACGTTGGGGGCGCCCGGGAGCATGGGGGGTGCCCGGGAGCACGGGGGCACCCCGCCCATAAGCTGCCGAAGTACTTCTTTTGCTTTATCTATTTTGTATTCACCTTGGGGGCGCCCGGGACACTCCGGGCGCCCTACTCAGCTGCTGCCTCACTCCTTTGAGGCTCCCTGAGCTGCAGACACTCGTTCCTTCTGTCCTGCATCCAGGGTTAGTCCAAAACAACATAAAACAATAATATGTTAGTTTTATATAGCCTTAGCTGTCTTGGTTCTGACTTTGGGTCTCCCAAATGGAGCCCTAGGTCGAACCGACGCCTACTGTTCCCTCGACGGGGAACGCGTCCTCACCTACTCCTCTCGGGAGAATTTACCTTATGCCAACCGGCTCCTCCGGTTGGACTTTTGCCCAGCAGTCCTTTGCTAGGTGCCTAGCTGTCCTTCGCCAGGTCTTCAGTACTAAGCCGTCGTTCGCTTGGTGCCTAGCAGTCCTTCGCTAGGTCTTTGTATCCTGGCATTCCTTCGCCAGGTGCCTAGCAGTCCTTCGCTAGGGCTTTGTATCATGACAATACTTCGCCAGGTGCCTAGCAGTCCTTTGTTAGGGCTTTGTATCCTGGCATTCCTTCGCCAGGTGCCTAGCAGTCCTTCGCTAGGGCTTTGTATCCTGGCATTCCTTCGCCAGGTGCCTAGCAGTCCTTTGCTAGGACTCTTCCTGCACACTTGAGTAACATGTTAGATAAACATTATACCTTAACTTTTGAACCCTTTTGCCATTATCAAAATACAGGTTCGACTTGGGTGCTTTCTACACCAACACACACGTCTTACTGAGCAGCCGAGCTGCGGGAAATATAGCACACACGGTCAGGCAGGGTGAACCGCGGGAAATTGGCGGATACAGTCGGGCAGGACTCAGGGAGCGTGGGACGCCACGCGTCTTACTGAGCAGCCAAGCTGAGAGAAATATAGCACATACAGTCAGGCAGGCTGAACCACGGGATAATAGCGTACACAGTCGGGCAGGACTCAGGGAGCGTGGGACGCCACGTGTCTTACTGAGCAGCCGAGCTGCGGGAAATATAGCTTGAGAGTCTGATACATCTGCGAGCGAGGTAAGGACCATATGCTTCCACATGTTAGATGTGTTTTACTTTTACATCATCATCTTTCACTCGACAACCCAATAGGGCTGGAGGTGGATCGCACTCCAGGGTCGATCCAACCTTTTCCCCTTTTCATTTTCTAAGTAGTACGCTCCAGAAGAAAGCTTTTGAACAATCTTGAAGGGTCCTCCCCACTGCGGCTCCAGTTTGCTTACGTCCCCCATCGGTTTGATTCTTTTCCAGACGAGGTCGCCCACCTGAAATGCTTTAGGCAACACTCTTCGGTCGTATCTCTGCTTCATCTTCTGCCTATACGCGAACATCCGAGCCGCGGCTCTGTCACGAATTTCATTGACCAGGTCCAGCTCCAAACGCCGTCTCTCCGGATTATCGTCATCATACGCTGCCCTTCGATCCAATTCGCATCCGACCTCGACCGGGATCACTGCCTCAGTTCCGTAAACCAACTGGAAAGGTGTGCATCCAGTGGTTTCCTTGATAGTAGTTCGTAGGGCCCATAAGATGCTTGGGAGCTCCTCCACCCAGGTTCTGCCGACGTGGTCGAGCTTAGTCTTCAACCCCCTGAGAATCTCCCGATTGACCACTTCTGCCTGGCCATTACTCTGAGGGTAGGCTACAGAAGTAAAAACCTGCTTGATGCTGTATTCGGCGCACCATTCTCGTATCTTCCTGCCCAGGAACTGTCTCCCATTATCTGAGACAAGCTTATGTGGGATTCCATACCGGCACAGTATGTCTCGCCACAAGAACTTCATTACCGCCTGCTCGGTGATTCGCGACAGGGCCTCCGCCTCTATCCACTTAGAAAAGTAATCGACCGCGACCAGCAAGTATTTCTTCTGAGCGGAGGCAATCGGGAATGACCCCACAATGTCCATGCCCCACTTGTCAAAAGGGCAAGAGACTACCGACGCCTTCATAGCTTCCGTGGGTCGGTGCGGTAGGCATTGGTGCTTCTGGCAGGACAGGCATTTGGCCACCAGATCGTTGGCATCCTTCTGCAAGGTGGGCCAATAATATCTTGACATTATCACATTCCGAGCCATCTCACGAGCGCCAGCGTGGTGTCCACATATCTCCAGATGAATTTCCCTCAAGACATAATCGACGTCCTCTTTGTTCAGGCACTTGAGGAGAGGTCGAGAAAATGATCTCTTGTAGAGGGCGTCACCGACCAGGGTGAATCTGGCCACGTGCTTCTTGAGCCACCGAGCCTCCTCGAGGTCGGCCGGTAGGGTTCCCCGGGTGAGGTAGGTGATGATTGGGGTTCGCAATCGGATGCCAACTCCAGGTCAGCCTGTCTTTCTATCTGCATGACTAGCAGCGCTGGGCCACCAGCCTGAGGGAGCACCCATGAGCCAACGGAACTAGCCAACTTAGCTAACTCATCCTCCTTGAAGTTCTCTTCCCGTGGGATCTTTCTCACTTGTACCTCTTTGAATTCAGCCTTAAGCTTCTCATAAGCTTCTATGAAAGCCTACATCCGATCACTGTTGACCTCGAATTTTCCAGCCACCTGTTGCGTAACTAGTTGAGAATCTGAGTAGAGCATTACTCGGACCGCCCCTACATGCTTAGCGGCCTGCAATCCGGCTATGAGGGCCTCATACTCGGCCTCATTATTGGTGGCTTTATACTCCAATCGCACGGATAGGTGCATTTTTTCTCCGCTAGGGGAGACCATCAGAACACCAATCCCACTTCCCGACCGAGTGGACGAGCCATCCACGTATATCTGCCACGCCTCTTCAAACTCGTCCGAATGCAGCTCACTTAAGAAGTCCGCTAGAGCTTGAGCCTTGATACCTGGTCGGGGCTGGTATTGGATGTCATATTCACTCAGCTCGGTAGTCCACTTGATCAGTCGCCCCGACGCTTCAGGATTCGAGGTGACTCGTCCCAGGTTGCTGTTCGTCAAAACCACGATAGGATGTGCCAAGAAATAAGGACGAAGCCTTCGGGCACCCAACAACAGCACATACATCAACCTTTCAAGTGTCGTGTAGCGGCACTCGGCTCCTTTTAATAAATGAGCAAAGAAGTACACTGGCTGCTATTCAGCCGCTTCTTGTTTAACCAGAACTAGGCTGACCGAGTCAGCCGATGCGGCCAAATACACGTAGAGCGTTTCCCCGACTTCCGGTTTTGCCAACACAGGCAGTTCAGCGAGGTAAGTCTTCATCTCTTCGAATGCCTTGTCACAGTCGGCATCCCATTGGAACTTGGTAGCTTTACGGAGGGTTCTGAAGAAGGGCAAGCCTCGCTCTTCCGATCGAGAAATGAACCGAGACAGGGCCGTGATTCGCCCTGCAAGCCGTTGAGCCTCCCTTAGGTTCCTAGGCGAGGGCATATCCAGCAAGGCCTTGACCTTCCCTGGGTTAGCTTCAATGCCCCGCTCAGTCACATAATAACCTAGGAATTTCCCCCTTCGAGCACCAAAAAGGCACTTAGCTGGGTTCAGCTTGAGCCC
Source organism: Boesenbergia rotunda (assembly GCA_024364735.1). Taxonomy (NCBI): domain Eukaryota; kingdom Viridiplantae; phylum Streptophyta; class Magnoliopsida; order Zingiberales; family Zingiberaceae; genus Boesenbergia; species Boesenbergia rotunda. Next base: position 52,945 of record JAGFNQ010004483.1, read on the forward strand.
ATACCTCCGCAGCGTTTGGCAGGTTTCCTCGACATCCGCCACCAGATCTTCGGCATGGGCAGATTTGATGAGGATGTCATCGACATATACTTCCACATTTCTCCCAATCTGGGACCGGAAGACTTTATTCATCATCCGCTAGTAGGTGGCTCCAGCGTTCTTCAATCCGAATGGCATGACGATGTAGCAATAAGTACCGTCCGCCGTGATGAAGCTGACCTTTTCTTGGTCCTCGGCTGCCAGGGGTACTTGATGATACCCCTGGTAGGCGTCCAACATGGAGATGAACTCGCTGCCTGCTGTCGAGTCCACCATCTGATCAATCTAGGGCAAAGGATAGCAGTCTTTCGGGCAGGCCTTGTTGAGATCTCGAAAATCAATGCAGATTCGCCATCGGTTGTCCGGCTTGGGCACTAGCACCATGTTGGCCAGCCAAGACGGGAACTGCACCTCCCTGATGTGCCCTGCCTCCGTTAATCACTCGATCTCCGCCCTGATCACCTTGTTCTGCTCGGTGCTAAAGTCCCGCTTCCTTTGCTTCATGGGCCGAGCGTGGGGATAGACGTGGAGGTGATGTTCTGCAACCTCCGGTCGGACGTCCCTCAGCTCCTTGACGGACCAGGCGAAGACATCCTGGTTTCGAGCTAAGCACTCCAGCAGAGGCTCCTTCAGCTCTTCTGGCAGTCCTGTGGCAATCTTGACTCGGGACTCCTCCCGGTCGGGGAGGAGCTGCACCTCTTCTTTGTCTTCATGCAACTCAGACCAAGGAGAGGCTTGGACCATGTTGCAATCAGGGAAAGGACGCGGGGCCTTGTGACTCTCTATGTGAACATCGTCCACGTAGCACCTCCGGGCTACCATCTGGTCCCCCCTGACTTCTCCCACCTGGTCCCCGACCGGGAACTTAACCTTCAGGTAGAAGGTGGAGGCAACGACCCGAAACTCATTGAGAGCGGGTCGGCCCAGGATGGCGTTATAGGACGAAGGGGCGTCCACCACCAGAAAAGTGTACCACCGAGTCCTCTTCAATGGCTCTTCACCCAGGGAAATGGCCAACCGAATCTGGCCGATGGGATGTACCGGATTCCCCGTGAAACCGAACAATGGGTTGCCACTAGCTCCAGCTGCGACTTTTCAATCTGGAGCTGGTCAAAGGCCCTCTTGTAGAGTATATTGACCGAGCTACCTGGGTCCACAATGGTGCGATGGACTTGATAATTGGCGATGACAGCGGTGATGACCAGCGCATCATCGTGGGGGACTTCCAGCCCCTGCAAATCTTGGGGCCCGAAGCTGATTTGCGGCCCCTCTGCTTGGGCCAAACTAGCTCGGAGCCCCGATGCCCTTGGCTGGCAGCTTGGGAGAGCCTTTGGGAAGCCCTCTGCTGAGCTCGTGTAGCCATGAGTACCTCGTACTCCTCACGAGAGACATCCACGTTCAGCTCATAAGGATACAACCATCTCTACTTCCAATCAGGCTGCTGGTGTCCCTCCTTCTAGCGCCAAATTTGATCCTGTCGCGAAGTGAGTAGGATGCCCTTACAGCTGAGTGGGTCTCCGGGAAGGGCGAGGTCGCTGAGGTGGCGTGACGAGCTGGATCGCTTCCAACCTACGAGGCAAAGACCGTTAGAACCCGTCGGAAAAAGTCCCCGGCTAGGCACTCCGACGGTCAAGTCAGTACAAGACGGTGGCGATGGAAGGCAATAGAACAGTATGAAAATTGCACTATTCGCGTACCTGGGAAATGTGGAGTGAGGGGTGTATGTAGCCGGGGAAGCTGACAGGTTCTGCCCGCCTGCCACTTGCTGTCGTGTAGCGAGGACAGGGTAATGCATGTCCAGGGGTGGCAGGGTAAAGTTACACATGCTGTATTAAGGAAAGGGGCCCTGCCAACTTAAGAGTTGGCGCAGTTGGGCGCCGCTCGGCCTGACACCAGGGCATGTGGTCGAGGTACGGGGGACAAGGTGTGGCAGGCATATCAATACCTCGGCGAGATACCCGCCGCTGGGGACCAGGATGACCAAGGTACTGCGCCGACCCCGTACAACTTCTGGTAGTCCGGTGTCAGGGAGTGGTTGTGCCGACTGGGGCATGGAATAACGAGGCCGGTTGAGGGCCTATGAGGGTGCCGACTGGGGCACTGAATAACGAGGCCGACTGAGGGCCTATGAGGGTGCCGACTGGGGCACGGAATAACGTCTCCCTCGGCTCGGGTTTGTCCCCGGAGTATGAGCCGCCACGCGTCCACGGGGAGCCGAGCCTAGATATGCTTTAGACCATTCGACTCAGGAGCAGGCCACTACAGGACTATGTGGGCCTTGACACGGAAGCCCCAGGGGCCTGAGCCCGCGGGCCTCTTATTTAGCGGGATCGTCCAGATCACTGGCCACCTTCCTTCTGACTGAGCGCCAGGCTGCCGGGCCAGGTCACACGCAAGCTGGCCCGGGATCAGATGACATGGTGAATGGTTATGGCCTTAACCCCAATGTGATTGGATGTATGTGTGTGTGCATGTTGTAATTCATAATACGGCCTGCGTGTCGTGCCTTGTCTATATTCTTCCTAATTGTAAAATTAGATTTAGACTCGAATGTAACTCGAGTTTTGCTACATTGTAATTTACAAAAGAGGAATGGAGTGTCCATTGAAGAATGAAGTTACAAGGAGGATACCAACCACACATGATGGCCGGAGGATGCTCTTGGAGAAGAAGTTATCCTTAGGTTGATCATTGATCTTCTCATTGGCTTGAGAAGATCATAGTATATGGGCCATAACCATGTCACATTTCTTGCTTATATGTTGATATATGCTATGTGTGTATGTGATGCATGATTAGATAAAATGTTTATCTTAATTAAGTTAACTCCATATGCCTACTAAAGTTTGGTACTCATAAAGTACCTCGATCATTTGTTGTTGGGTTCTGCCAAAGCGAAGCAACGCATTTTATCTTGGTAGAGTGCGAGAGGACAATTGTGATGTCCCACTATCGAACTTTGGGTGAGACTTAACTAAGTCATCTCAATTGGATTGAGAAACTTAGAGGAGGGATGGGATCACTAGGTATGTAATGAATTATGCGGAGGCATGTGAGTGATGTAGATGGGATCTATCCCTCCCATATGACGGGAGTGATATCTGTGGGCTCCTTGATCGAGTAGGACTACTGAAACGCATGACCATGCTCAAATGAGTCAATATGAGATATTGAGCTCATTTGTTTGAGTGAGTCTACTCGGGGATCAAGAAACACAAGATTGATTGAGGATGACACGGTCTATGCCTCATTGGTCAATCTAGATATCAAGGATAGAAGGACAAGGTCATACACTATCATAGTCACGGAGGATTAGTCGGATCTCGACTTTTCTTATTACTTGGGTAGCAATGATGCATTGCTAGATGCCGCTCATTGCTTATGTGTGTAAAGTGTTTAGGCGCATTGCCAACGTCACGAGAACCTATTGGGTCACACACAAAGGACACAATGCTTCGGGAAAGTTGATCGGCAGATCTGAGCCCGAGTTGGGAACTCGGGAGATCTGAGACCGAGTTGGGAACTCGGGAGACCTGAGCCCGAGTTGGGAACTTGGGAGGTCAGTTCGGAGGACTCGAGTTGGGAACTCGAGAGAGACCGAGTCGGAGCTCGGCGGACCGAGTCGGAGCTCGGCGGACCGAGTCGGAGCTCGGCGGACCGAGTCGGAGCTCGGCGGACCGAGTCGGAGCTCTGCGGACCGAGTCGGAGCTCTGCGGACCGAGTCGGAGCTCGGCGGACCGAGTCGGCACTCGGCAGACTGGGTTGGGAGCTCGCCACTCGAGAGACTTGGTCGGGAGACCGAGTCGGAAGCCCGAGAGGCCCGGTCGGAGTTGCATGAAGGAAAGAGAAAAGTCTCTCTTCATTGGATGAAAATATTCTTTTCTTGCATGGGAAATGATAAAGAGCCACATAAAAAAATGTGTTCTTTATTGGGAAGCCAAAGAGACACAAAACCTCTTCATATTCATGGGATGATTATAAAAGAGGGCCTTGTGACTTTGGATGAGGCCTTCTTCTTGCCTTAGCTTTTCCCCTTCCCTTCCTCTCTTCTTCCTCTCCTCCCTTTTTGGCCGAAACCTTATTGTAAGGTTCTTGGTGTTCTGCGAGCTACCTCAAGTTGCTAGCACAACTAAGGTAGCTCTCCCGAAGTTGAGAGATTGTGTCCGTGCGGATACGAATAGAGGCACGGATGCTTGAACGTGCAAGAGATCCGACACATCTTGGACGAGCAGGATAAATGAAGGGCACGCTCCAAAGGTATATCTTCTTTAAAAGTAGATGTAGATCAACTTTGTACGAGTTTTCTTTCGCATGGATCGCTCGTGGGTTCATGTTTCCGCTGCGTTTTATTGTTTTGGTGCCGGGAGAACCCAACACTAGGGAGATCTTTTCACTAAGGCCTTGGTAGCGAGAGCTTTTAGGCATGTGAAGGATCTAGGGGTCAGATGTATGACATTTTAAAAACAGCAAAGTCTTTGAGTATAAGTGGAAGATTGTTAGGATGTATACTAAAAGTCTTGCTTTTGGTTAAAATACATTTACATTTTAAAAGAGAATTGCAAAATCACACAGTGTATATTTATATTAGTATATGCACAAAAAGTCTCATACTTTGTATTGTAGATAACATGGTGCGTGGTGACGCACAGAAGATCGTGTTATCAAGTTCCTTGCAGAAGTATAAGTAAGAGGCTCACAAGCAAGATGGAGTTGGACAAACCATCTGGATGGTTGTAGTGTAATTAGGTGTGGTTTGTCTTAACCATAGAATTACACTAGTGCACTTTGTGTGCATTGAGTAGGGCCAAAAAAGAGGTCATCCAATTTTATACTGACTTCATAAATTGGATTAGACCTCGAATAAATATTATGGAGTACGATCTCTTAATCCCGAAATAATAACGGGCACGTATAATTAATTATTATTTCTTTGACTTACCAATGGGTGAGATTTATTTTGTTAAATCGATAGGCCCGGTAAATTGGGAAATAATATTAATTATATGGCATGTCGTTAATTATTGAGGGAATCTGTGTCTTGGTGAGTCAGGATGATGATGCCCCCTTGATGAGCTCAAAAGGATCGTCATGTCAAATCTTGCAAGTGGACCATGGTTCGATATGATGAAAAGGTTGAGTGTTACTAATCAATGATTAAGCAGATAATTAATTAAAATTGTCAGTAATTTAAATTAATTATCGGGCGTTCGATATCTTAAACATGGGGAGATGGACGACTCATAATAGGTGGAGCCCATATGAAAATATGGGGGTTGGTGAGGAAGTTCAATGGGATCCTTTAGTGGAATGGATCTCCATTAATGAATCGGGTTTGAATCCATTAGCGGGCCAAGAACCAACTCCTTCTCATGGTCCCTACCTTAGCCCTATAAATACCCCATAGGAGTTATGATACCAAGGCTAATTAATCCACAATTATTCAAGGAATAATCTTCCAACAACCCAAAACCCAAAACCCCTCTCTTCTCTCTCCTAAGGTTGCGGCAACCCTCCTTGGGTCCGGCGGCAATAGGGAGAACAAGGAGAAGAGAGACAGTGAATCCTCTGAAGTTTCTTCTTCCTCTCTACTCCTCTTTGGCCAGAGCAACCCTTGGAGTGGCTAGATTCGTCGGAGCAAAGGGGAGGAAGCAGTTTTGTGCGCCGCAACAAGGAAGAAGGAGAGGGCAGCTTGGGTTTTCATCATCTTCCTTCACTTCCATCGCTTCTTCTCTCGAGGTAGGAGTCTCCTTGAGGCTGGAAGCAAGTCCAGCAGGTCAGGGAAGAGCTTGGTCACTGGCGGCACAAGTTTCGAAGTTCTCTTTCCATATTTGTGGCCGGCGCAAGAAGTAGAAGGAGGAAGGGTAGCTGCGGGTTTGTGAGGGAGCAAAAGGAGATTTGTTCTCACTTCTTCTTCCACTTCTTCATCTTCCGAGCCTACCTCTCGGTGCTACCTAGCGGCTTGTAACGCCCACCCCTTACCGTTAGGCGGCGCGTTACCTTTAACCCTTTTTTTTCTTACTTATATCATTGCGTATGAATCTAACATTGTTATATCCGACACTTTTGACGTGTTCCAGAAATTTTTCGGAAATTTTGTCGAGAAAGATTTAGGGTTTTCGAGACCTAAATTGAAATTAAATGGTTAAATTACTTTGAAACTTAAGTTTTGAGGGCTTAAGTGCGATGAAACTAACCAGGAAGGGTCTAAATGCTAAAATCCTAGATTTAAAGGCTAATCTGGAAAGTCCAAATTCGAAGGACTAAATCGCAAAAGTACCTTAAGTTATATTCTTCCCTCTTTCTTGCGGTTTCGGCGAACTTTCATTTCCTCTCCCCCTTGCGTCGCGTGCCCTAGCCGCAACCCGGATCCAGACGACGCCATCTGCCTCGCGTCTCCTTCCTCCATCGATCCTCTTCCTCTGCCAATTGAGTGACGGTTGAGCTCATTCCTAGGTGAGTTCCTCCGCTCAATTTCCCAATCGGGTGCACGAGATCTGGAGTACTCCGTCGTTCACCTTGCATCGCGTCGATCTAGGGTAAGCTAGTCGTTCTTTTGGAGTGCTTTTGCACTGCTGGAGTCGACGATCACAGGGAGGCCATCATCGACAAGAGGTGGGTACACAGAGAGGGAAATCCCTAAGTTTTATACCGGTTCTCTGTGCTGATAACTAACGCAAATTCTTGACCAATTTAGGATCTGGATTGTCGCCAACCTCTGGCAAGGAAGAAGGATCTGAGCTAAAAATCAGGAGGTAGTTGCTCCCTAAGGGTTGAGTTCTTGGCGGATTGGTTTGAACTTCTCAGCCACCGCAAGGAGTTTTGGTGAGTTCCTGCTCCTTTCGGTTGGGAATTGGCTATAGATTTCGGTTTGATTTGAATGTTGGTTTGTTTTCCTTATTCCACCGTGAGGTTGATTTGGAGTTCTATCTAGTTCTTGGATCACTATGAGTTTGATAGAATTAGGTTTTCGTTTGGATAGATGGTTGGCTAGATCTTGCAGGGGATTGATCATGGGTAAGTGTTTAATCATTTGGTTTGAAATTGTGATGTTGTTGATCATATTTTGGTGTCCTTATTATGGTTCTATTTTCTGGAATTTAGTGTGGCTTGTTGTTGAAATGGATCATGGGTTTTGTTTTGATTTGGTTTGGGTTCTGTGATCATTGAATGGAAATGGAGCTAGGTTAGTGAGTTATCTAATTTTTGTGAATGATGACTTTGGGAGTTTGGTTTTGAAATTGGAGGTTGTTGTGGAGCTAGGTCAGTTTATGTTTTAGTTTTGAGTCCTGAGGCCAAATTATTATCTGCGTGTGTGTTTGGATAGTGTATGTATGTGTAAATTGTCCGTCGGACAGGGGAGATGCTGTCCGATTTTATATTGGAACAGCGACTCTTGGGTCTCGGGGCGTGACAAACATTGCAGTGGAAATGAAACATAACTAAAAGCATATGCAACGAGAAGGAAGTAATAACATCATATAACATCTAATAGCATCCATAGTTAAATAAACTCCAAAAGAACTAGCAAGTATCATGCATAAAGTAGCAACATATGTCTTATTAGAAATAAGAACTAAGTCTATAGATGGCACTAAAGTGGATCGATCAGTCAAGTCACCACCACACACATTAGCCCTTCCTGCAGCTGCCCATTCCTCAGAAATTTCTATGTTGATCTGCAACATAAGCAAACAAACTATAAGTATAAAACTTAGTAAGCTCTTTCCTACTCACTAAATCCTTACGTCCCATGCATTTTAAAACATATAACATTTCGTGGATACCATAAAATTCATAAGGCACATAAGATACATGAAGACATATAAATATAGAACATGTGCATTTCAAAACAGTAGGATGTTCTTTGGAAAACATAGTAAATAATACTTTAAAATCATATACATCATCTTCATTGGGGTCCTCGGCATTGTACCCAGTCTTTCTTTTGCGCGCATACCCCTATGTAGGATGCGAGGTAGCTAATCCCGACCTACAGGGGTCTACATTCTAGGCTTACTATCTTTCAGCCTAGGGACAGCATCATCGGTAGTCCGGAACCGTGGATCTTTTCAAGATCCGGTACAAGCAAATCTTTAAAGTAAAATACATACATGCATTCTTTTCTTTTCTTTCTTTCTTTCATATAGAACATGCATTCCTTTCTTTCTTTCTTTCTTTCTTTCATATTGCATGTACTATAGACATTCAATCATTCATAATCATAAGCATACTTTCATATATAGAACATGCATTCTTTCTTTTTCTTTCTTTCTTTCATATTGCATGTACTATAGGCATTCAATCATTCATAAACATAGGCATACATTCATGGCATAATCATTAGCATAAATAGAAAGACATGGAAGGACCTTTCTTTTAACACATGTAAGTGAAGCAACCATCATGCTAGTTTCATCAATACATCATACATATAACATGCTTGTCTTAATCAAGGCAATACGTTAGTTTAATCTTTCTTTTCTCATCTTAATACATGCTGGCCGAAACTTCATAGCAAGGATATCATAGCATAAAACCCACATAACATTGGAATAAAGACATACATTACATAAGAGGTCATTTATAAGTACACTGGTAGTCTAGACTTCACTAAACACTAGTTTAGGTGCATGAATTGTACTTGAACTTATTCTTAGCCTTTATTCTAGTAATTGGCCAAAATTCACAGCATGGATAACATAGTATAAAAGTCATATAATCATGGAAATAAGAACATACGTTACACCTGGAATCATATACAAGCACACGGGTAGTCTAGGCTTCATTGAACACTAGTTTAGATGCATGTTTTGTGCTTGAGCTTATTTTTAACCCTTATCCTAGTATTTGTCCGAATTTCACAGCTAGATAACATGGCATGAAAGTCATCCAATCATGGAAATAAAACATAATTTACATGAGAGATCTTTAGCATGTACAAGAGTAAACTAATCTTCACTAAACCTTAGTTTGGGTGCATGAATTTACTTGCACTTATTCTTAACCCTTACCCTTGTAATTTGCCGAAATTCACAGCATGTATAACATGGTATAAAAGTTCATATAACATGTAAATAAAAATATATTTTACCATTAAGGTCATATACAAGCATAAAGGTAGTCTAGGCTTCATTAAACACTAGTTTAGGGGCATGTTTTGTACTCGAACCTATTCTTAACCCTTATTCTTGTAATTTGTCGAAACTCACAGTAGGGATTTCATAGCATAATCATTCACCTAACATGGGAATAAAAGCATATTTTTCATAAGAATTCATTCACAAGTGCAAAAGTAGTTTGTACTTCACCAAACACTAGTTTAGGTGTATGATCTAGAGTTCTACTTGGATTATCATGCATATGGGTACATGTAACATTTTCTAAACATCAATACATAGAATGGAGCATGAGTTTAGGCTCAAACAACTTAGATAAGGTACTGACCCTAAGGTATAAATTATTTCCATCATGAAATAAAACACCAAATCACATGCATATCACTTGATTTAACTATACCTTCATGAAGGTCTATAAAAATCTGTTTTAAGGCATAATTTAAGGTCCCTTGGCCGAATGTTACAAGGGTCCCTTAGCATAGATTCCACAAAATATCTTGGCCTAAAACATTTATATAGCAAGGAAACAATCATTAGAACAATAGCCTACTTCATGCATCAACATTTATCCATTTCATGACTTGGCCGAATTCTTCCAAGTCCTTTACATCATGGAGGGCATTCAAACACCATGTATCCATCATATATTCATTACAAAAAGGTAGTAACAATTTCATGAACTCATCCTTTAAGTTTTTGGACATAGAAAAAAGGGGGGTACCCCTTTATGGCCGAAACTTCCCTTAATGTTTTCTTCCATTCTCTTTCACCCAACATCACAAGCAAACATAAAAATCATAAAAACACATAAAAAGCCATTATGTTGTAGGTGAGGGAGTCTTACTACTTGTGCTTATGTTCCAAAAAGATCTCCAAATTTTTAAGAAGAAAAGACCTCTTAAACTCTAGCACTCCTCTTGTTCTTCTCTTCTTTTAGTCCGGTTTTCTCTAGGAGGTGAAGGACTTGAAAATGGCAGCAAGGGCAGCAAGGATTTCGGTGAGGAAGAGGAGGAAGGGGAAGAGTTTGGTGGAGAGAAAGGGGGGGATTTCTTGGCCGAAAATGCCTTAGGCATTTCCTCCTCTTCATGGCCTTTTATGGTGAGTAAAGAGGCAAGCACCTCTTTAATGGTGTCTCTTCAATTTTTTTGTGTCTCTTCATCTTCTTTCCCACTTATCTACAATATCCCATCCTCTTCTAATAGCACTCCCTTACTAGGTGAATTGGTTACATGAATATTCTTAAGGCTTTGCTTTCCTTTGAGGTCCAAGGTTCAATCCTTGGCACCTCTTTTTTTTTTCAAGCCCATGTAACCAAAGCCCAACAAGAGAATGTTACCCATTTAGTTCATACACATGCATATTCATATCATTGTTCATTCATTCATGTGCATGATGTCAAGCATAATATTAATGTAGCATATAAAACATAATTATCACACATATTCACCATATATCAAGAAGGTGCTTAATATCTTCTTTATTCGCAATTTCCCCCTTTAAATTCATAATTTTATTCTTGGCCACATGTTCAATTATTACATCATTCTAGAGGGAAATTTGGGGCGTTACAATCCACCCTCTCTTCTGAAAAGTTTGTCCTCGAATTTAAAACAACTCGGGATATTTTCGTTTCATATCATCCTCACGTTCCCAGGTAACTTCTTCAGATTGCTGACTTTGCCACAAGACTTTGACTAAGGGCACTTCCTTGTTCCTTAGTCTCTTGACATCTCGATCCAGGATCCGAATGTGTTTGCTTTCGCAACTCAGGTCTTCCTGGATTTGTACGACATGCGGCTCAATCACTTTGTCGGTACTGGGAATGCACTTTCTGAGCATCGACACGTGGAACACATTGTGGATAGCGGACATCTCCTGAGGTAGTTCCAGCTCGTAAGCCACCTTGCCCACTCTGTTCAGGATCTTGTACGGTCCCACATATCGCGGACTAAGCTTTCCTTTCTTCCCGAATCGCATTACTCCTTTCATAGGAGCTACTCGGAGGAACACCAAATCTCCGACGTCGAACTCCAAAGGTCTACGTCTCTGATCTGCATAGCTCTTCTGTCGGCTCTGGGCAGTCGCTATTCTTTGGTGGATACTCTGTATGGCTCAGGTGGTGTCGTCGATGAAATCCGTCTGGAGTCCCATCTCTTTCTTTTAGCCACCCTCGTACCAACAGATTGGAGACCTACATCTCCGTCCATATAACGCTTCATAAGGTGCCATTCCGATAGTAGCTTGGTAGCTATTATTGTAAGCTAATTCCGCTAGACATAAGTATTGGCACCAGTGATGGACCCGATTTAGCTAAGTTAAGTTGTCACGAATGTGTGGGTTCATCAGAATTTAAATATGAATGAAAGCTGGAAACCCTTTTTGCAATCAAAATATGAAAACGTAGTAAAGGGGCCACAGGTCGTATTTTTCCTCGGGACTAGTTGACGTTGTGTGATTCAAACATGTATTTATGTGTCGTTGATATTTTGGGTTTCAAATTAAAATCGGGTTTTGGGTTGCAATCAAGAATGAAATCACAATAAAAAGAAAGGAAACTTAACCATTGAACTTAACGAGTGATAGCAATTCTAACTCAACCAATGGACCACCTAATCCACTAAAGTAAGTAATCAATTTTGGAAAATGAATCTGATTCAAATGTAGAACAAATGCCAATCAATGAAATAGAGGCAGTGATGGCAATTTCGAAACAACAAACTTAACACCAATGCTAGCCACGAAATTTAATAACCAAACATTCAAACAACTCAACACAACTAGCTACCACTTCCTAAAGCCAACAAATGCAGAAAAATTCAGTAATGGCCGAATGTAACTCTAGCTGAGTTCAAGCACCATAGCACACTAAAATCAGCATATAATTAGATGCCTATCAATGCCTAAACTGCCTCTTGATACAAAGTTGCAAAGTTGAACAACTTGATATGTAGAAAAGAAAGAAATTGATGTGCCAAAAACTGATGTTAAATGCAGAAAAATCATCTACGCTTGACACAAACAAAAACTGCAGAGAACCAACTAATATCGATGCAAACTTCAGCAAAGATTCAAAAACGACTGTCTTTGATACCAAATTCAGTTTACTTGATACAAACTTCAGCACATCCAACCTGAAACAATACAGAAATGTAATTAAACTCAAGCAAACTGATCAGCAGGCTATGGAAAGCAAATGCAGAACTTATACTACAATGCAGCACAGAAATGAAGGTTACTGTGATTCAAGAATGGAGCCGATCACTCAGAAACAACTGAAAGAAGAGATGAATTCAGAAACTGCACAAAAACAGGATAATGCAGGGCTGAAATTTCGAATGAAAACTCATGCAGAACTTTAAACCTAATTGCCTAAATGACCTCTGAACTTAGTACAAACTCAATGCAAAGCAACTGACTTCAAATGAAGTCAAACTGGTACAAGATTCAGCAGCTACGAATTAAGAATTGCAGAAATAAAATCATACACAGCCACTGAAACACAAGGAATTGGAAATTGATACGCAAGGAAGAAACACAACACATGTGCTGCAATCTGAGACACGAATTCAGAACAATCAGCTTAGAATTGCAGCAATGACTTCATTTTCTGATATGGGAATCGAATTGCAGGAATGAACAACTAAACTGCAGAAATGAAGTTGGAAGAATTGATACGCAGGGGCTGAGCTAAAAGTTCAGAAACAGAACTGAATGGAAATCAAGCTCAACTCTAATGCATTGGCATGCTAAATGCTATCTTAAATTGCAGGGAATAAACTAAACTCAAATCGGATTCAAAAGAAACTGCAAAAACCAGAAATAAGACTTGGCACGCAGAAACAGTTTGGCACGCAACAGATAAAAGAGATTGCAGACATTACACTATGCAAGCAAACTAAAATTAATTCAATTACTCACTAACAAACTAACTATCTAATACTTGCAAACTTCGGAACTGAAACCTAATCACAACTGAAGCAATTTAGAACAGGAAGCTAGAGCAGTTGATATGAAAACAGAACAGAAATGACAGAATTCGAAATTACAGCTAAAACAGAAATTACAATAGGAAATCTAAACCCCAATCACTCCATTAGCTCAAGGTCTCCTTGTTCGTCACGCAAGGGCTGGCCTCGAACCCGTAAGCTCAGCAATTCACTGGGAAACTGAATCTGCGATCCATTTCAGCTCAACTCTGTTCAAGAGGGAAAACCCAATCGATTTCTTCAATTCAGCCTTGTCTGATTGAAATGAAGGTGCGGGAATGATCCAAACACTCCAGGGAACCCCTCTGGATGGCTTGAACTGATGTAAAACTGGACAAAACCGAAATCGAAGCTATCAAATGCAGAACTGCGGAAACCTCTCAACAACCCTGTTCTTGCCCAATTCCGAGCTGAAACTCCACCGATTACTCTCCCCGGTGACCTCGAACTTGATCTAATGAAGAATGGAGGTGGTCGCGCCCCTTGGATTGAAGAAACAGCTGAAGAAATGAAGAAGAAATGCGAAGAGGAAGAAACTGCGGTGGAGACGCGACGAGCTGAAGAGCTGTGGAAAATTTGCTTAAGTACATAAGCATGGACGACCCAGATTAATTTGAGGAAATCCAACGGCTGATCTTGCTCTGATTTAATCCAAACTTTGATGATGATGATCTGGGGTCAGGATCTACCTCGTGGTAGCTCGGATCCTCCAGATGTGCAACGGATGGTCCAGATCAACCTAATCTTTGAATGGACAATCTAGAGCCCTCTGAGCTTGATCCAATAGTTGAATGAGCTCTGATTTGGATGAAACCTTCAGATCCTGATTAGAGTGCTTGATCAACCCTAACCCTAGCTCGGATTGCTTCAGATGGTCCCGGATGACTCAGATCTAGCCGCTTTTGAATCGGACGGCCCGGATTAATCTGAAGCTTGATAACTCGATCCGGGTCCACGTCCGACTCAAGTTTGACCCAGTATGCCCTAGGTCCAGGATCCTTTCATGCCTACAAAAAAATAGATCAAAAATTAGTGGCCAAATAATCCAAATATGTGTAAATTTGCAATTAAGTCCAAAATAAGAGGAAATCCTAAAACCTAGGGTAAAATCACAATTAAGCAAGTAAAACATGGGTCAAACATGGATTTTAGCAATTAAAATAATCGACAAAATGGTACTTATCAACTCCCCCACACTTGAGCTTGAGCGTCTCGCGAAACTACTAAATAAGTATCCCCTAGATTTCTTAAGCATAATTAGAAGCAAATGAAAAGAAATTACCTAAGGTTGTCAATTCTCATAAATCTAAGCTCTATGGATTAGTATCTTGTCCTTAAATCAACAACTTAGCCTTTTCATCCATCATGATTCATTGAGATGAATTCAACTCACTAGTCTTTCAAGGAAAATTTTGGTGGCTCTCTCCTTAAGTTCTAAGTTGATGATGGAAATGGAGCTCACTTAAACACACATGCTTCTTGCACTACCATAGGCTTGCTTGTTATCTAATCTCCACCATTATTCATGATTAGGATCAATATCTACAAAAACAAATGAAAACATGGAAAATGGTAAGAAATGGAGTAAAAACCAAGAAAATGGAAAAATTGATAAAGTGGAAGACTCGAGTGCTCAAGGATATTTTTGATGCTCTTTGCTTCTCTTCAAATCAAATCTGAGTGGTGGAGTAAAACTTTGACCAATGCATTTGATTTGGGTGAAGAAAACCCTATTAGTCTCAATGTGCCAAGTTTGCCCTTTTGTGCCAACTCACTCTTGCATGCCAATTTTGCTTACTTTTCTTCCCTTTCTGATTTTGTTTTCTTTTTCTTTCTCTCTAGTGAATTCAGAATGTAATGGAGCAAATCTTCAATTTGGATGAGAGTATCTTCACTGATTTATGGTGCCAAGTCAATGGTGTGCCAACTTGCTTCTTTTGATTTTTTTCCAAACTGCTCTCTTTTTTTTCTGTTTCTTCTTTTTTTAGCTGCTATTTTTTCCTTGTTCAATCATTATATGCTCAGCTCCCAATCCTTTATCAGAATCAGCTTCCATCCACTCTGTTGTAATTTTCCAAATGAAAATGTAGCTGCTATGCCTTTAGTTTCCAGATTTTTTTTCCTTTTCTTCATAGCTGCATTTTTCCTGTTTCAAGTTTCAAATGCCTACTCCACGCAGCTCCTTCCAGACCTTGCACTCCCCTGATTACTCAAAGCAATTAGCATCAACTAGTAGTGGAGAATTAGATCCAAACATGTTTCGGATTCCAGCTCACTGCAATTTTTTTCTGTTTTGATTTAAAACATCCAACATCCACATTTCTTCCTGCTTTGATCAGCAGTGGAGATACTCAACATCTTTTATACATTTCTGTACTTCATTCTGCAATACACAGCCTTGTAAACCCAAATTACAGCTTCAAGTTGATACAAAACTTGTGCAAAAACTGCTTGTATGGTACACTAGCTTCAATCCTAGCAGTCCACTGATTTTTTCTGTTAATGCACTTGATTCTTTACTTGATACTCCCTGTTTACTTCAAATTCCAGCAACCCCTTCACTGGTTTCAGAATCGTATAGCTGCAATTCAGCTCTTAGAAGAGTGGCCGAATACATGCTCTATAGCAAATTTGATACATCATTCTTCAATTACGTGCCAATTTCTTTTCTTCTCTGCAGATTTTTTTTTCTTCTTCTCAGCCGAATGCATAGATTTGTCGTTCAAATCAGCTGCTGGCATCTGATTTTGGTTGCAGAACAGCTGCCCTTGCAATGCAGTTCCGAATTTCCAGCTTTAGATTTCTTAACCTTTGCTCAGTTTTTCTCAATTTTAATTCAGATTATGTTCAGCTACAAATTCAGCTTGTGTTCAGCACAAATTCAGCTCTAGCAGATTGTTTCGGATTTCTTAAGCAAAGACAAACTGCAAGCAAAGAAAAACTGCAAGTCCCAAACATTTCTGCCCTAAAATAGTTTCATTGCAAAAATTTTCCTTCACTTTGGCACACAATTTTTCTCACTGCTTCTTTTTTTTCTTTTTGCACAACTTCTTGGATCTTCAATTGATGATGAAAACTCTAGATGCTTCAATTGATTTCCATCCTTAACCACTTCTTCTTGCTCCTTTTTGACACCAAACTCACTCAAAATGTAATTGTTTCCATCCTTCCATTGCAAAAATTTTTCCTTTTAGATCGAAATGCCTTCTTGATACAAAACTTTTCCACAACACTAATCACTCCCCCACACTTAAATCTTTGTCCGTCTCGGACAAAGTAACATCAAGAAAACATCCCAAGCAAACAAATCCATAGAAAAATGGGGTTAAGAGTAGGAGAATAGAAAGGAAAATTGAAAAGAGTATGTATCAAGTATGATCATTGCTAAGAATAATATGGAAAAGGGAAACAAATTGATTAGCCTCCATATATGTGATCCAATCACTGAAATATGGTTTTGAAAGAACCTAAGCAAGTTCTAGAGTTCAATAACATATGTGTGTCACAAATATAAGGCTAATTTCTCACTCGGTAAAAATAATTTATCTCAAATCCTCAATCAAGAATCTAAAGAAAAGTAGTACTCATGCATCCAAGATTTCATCCATGAACTCAAACCCTAAGTTTTAACAACCAAATTTAATTTATTTTCCAAGAGATTCTAAAATGACATAAAGATAACCTAGAGGGATACATTTATTCCTAATCATGCAAGAAACAAATATCCAAGAAAATTAAAATGGTATCTACAATGACTCCTAGTCATTCTACTCTACTTACGCATTTATTAGCAAGGACTCAATTTAAAAGTGAAAAATGCAATAAAGGAAAATGCAAGAAGGAACAAACTCCCCTTTATTTCTGGTGGAAGGAGTCTATCCAAAAGTAGCCTCCATCGTGGTAGTGGAGGAGCATGGGTGGCTAAGAGAATTAGGACTCCCCCACACTTGAACTTTACAAAAATTTGCTCCGGTGGCCGCAGGCGATTTAGGTACAAGACCCATGTCAGAGGTGGAGTGCTTTGAATTAGAGTAAAATCAACTCCTCCTTCTTGATACCTTTTGAAAGATTTTCCAGGAGGCTGGAGTCTGTTTAGATGGAGCACCCACTCCAGAAGTCTTCTAGACCCTGTAAAACAATGTAATACCTCTCTCAAGCATGCAAGGTAAGAAGGAAATAAAATAATATCAATCTCTGCATGAAATGTATCCAAAACTGCATCGTATCCAATTATATCAATTCTTGGTGCCTCAATAAATTTTTCACAGTTATTTCCTACAAAATTTGCATCCAAAAACTCATCACAAAAAATAAAATCAATCCTTGGCACTTCAATAGAAATTTCACCATTATTTTCTACCAAGGATGTATCAAGCAATGTATCACAACCTATGAAATCAACTTTAGGTGCCTCAATGAATTTTTCACAATTATTTTCAGCATAAGATATATCAAAAGACTCATCACAACAATCAACATCAATTCTAGGCACTTCTAAAAAATTTTCACTATCAGCATTTTCATGATCTGTATCCCAACATGCTTCATTTTCAACAAATTTAACACTAGGTACCTCTAGGGATTTTTCACAATCAAATTCTACAAGAGATGCATCCCTAAGTATATCACAAACAATAAAATCAGTTCGAGGTACCTCTATGCAATTTTTAGAAAAAATAGGAGGAGTATTTACCTGATCGTGCTGAAAAATACCTGGAGGTTCTACAAAAGTAGATGTATCCGTGTTCTCCTCCTGGTCAAGTATATGTTCCACTTCAGGCTCTGGTTCTGGTGTACACTCAACTAAAACAGGTGATCCTTGGGTGCTTACTTCCACCATGCAAGTCCCTACACTTTCTGGTTCATTCTCTGAATCTTCTAATGTATCCATCATTGTTGGTGGTCCCTGGGGCTCAGTGCAATCCCCTATACCTGTAGATTCATCTGATTGTCCTGATCTTTGGGCTTTTATCTGATTCCATTGATCTATCAATTTTGCAAGGCGTTGTTGTTGAAGTTGAAAAATTTGTTGTTGTTGTTGTTGTTGAAAATTTTGCTGTTGTTGTAGGACTTGTTGAAACATCTCCATCAATTGTTGTTGAGCCTTACTCTCATCAGGATTCTCAAAGCCTCCTTGATTGGTGTGGAACCCCTGTTGGACTTGAAATGTAGCATAAGGCTGCTCAAAACTGTAAGTAGGCTGTGAAGTCTGAAATTGAGACTGTGGGGGTTGATAAAATGGTTGAATAGGCTGATTAAATTGCTGAAAACTTGGTTCACAACTTGGTGGAGATGGCTGAAAATTATGATTCTGGAAATTCTGATCATAGGGCTGAAATTGTTGGTTAGAAGATTGGATTGATTGCTGAAATTCTGATCCTGGAATTGAAAACTTTGAATTGGTGGCTGAAAATTCTGATCGTTTGGTGGAAAATTTTGCTGTGAAGGTTGAAATCCACTCTGATTTTGATATTGGTTGGGCTGAATTGGTTGGAACCCCTTGCTGAAAATTTTGACTTGGTTGAAAATCCTGCTGAAATTGTTGAAATTGTGGCTGAAAGGATGGTTGAACTAGCTGAGAATTACCGCCCTGAAAATTCTGGTTTTGAAGTGGACATTGCAGTAGTGAGGACTGAAATGGAACAGGCTGGAAACTCTGATTTTGTTGTAGGAAATTCTGGTTGCAAGGCTGAAATTGCTGTGGAAATTGATATGGTTGTTGGAAATTCAAATTATCTTGGTACCCTTGCTGAATTCCTTGAAAAGATGATTGATTTTGTTGATAGGGTGGCTGAAATTGGGGCTGGAATTGCTGAATTGGTTGTTCAAAACCCTGGAATTGTGGCTGCCCGTTCTGATTTTGTGGCTGGAAATTTGGTTGATTTTGCTGAAAATTTTGGAAAGGCTGAAAAAACTGATTTGTTGACTGAAATTGATCATTTGGGTGCTGAAAATTCTGGAATTGTGGTTGAAATTGCTGTAGTGGCTGATCAAAAGGTTGGTTTTGCTGTTGAAATTGTTGACACGGCTGCTGGTAAGTAGATGAAAACATTTTGAACCTGCAGCCCTGTCACAAAACAAACAAGAAAAATAGCAGCAACCGTATACAAAAGATAAAGCAAAAGAAAATAGAACCCAATGATATGTCTATAAGCACACAAGCAAAAATCAAACAAATCAACTAGTTACTTCCCCGGCAACGACACCAAAAAATTGATGGACCCGATTTAGCTAAGTTAAAGTTGTCACGAATTGTGGGGCCATCAGAATTTAGAATATTTATAAAAAGCTGGAAACCCTTTTTGCAATCAAAATATGAAAACGTAGTAAAGGGGCCACAGGTCGTATTTTTCCTCGGGACTAGTTGACGTTGTGTGATTCAAACTTGTATTTATGTGTCGTTGATATTTTGGGTTTCAAATTAAAATCAGGTTTTGGGTTGCAATCAAGAATGAAATCATAATAAAAAGAAAGGAAACTTAACCATTGAACTTAACGAGTGATGGCAATTCTAACTCAACCAATGGACCACTTAATCCACTAAAGTAAGTAATCAATTTTGGAAAATGAATCTGATTCAAATGCAGAACAAATGCCAATCAATGAAATAGAGGTAGTGATGGCAATTTCGAAACAACAAACTTAACACCAATGCTAGCCACGAAATTTAATAACCAAACATTCAAACAACTCAACACAACTAGCTACCACTTCCTAAAGCCAACAAATGCAGAAAAATTCAGTAATGGCCGAATGTAACTCTAGCTGAGTTCAAGCACCATAGCACACTAAAATTAGCATATAATTAGATGCCTATCAATGCCTAAACTGTCTCTTGATACAAAGTTGCAAAGTTGAACAACTTGATATGTAGAAAAGAAAGAAATTGATGTGCCAAAAACAGATGTTAAATGCAGAAAAATCATCTACGCTTGACACAAACAAAAACTGTGGAGAACCAACTAATATCGATGCAAACTTCAGCAAAGATTCAAAAACTACTGTCTTTGATACCAAATTCAGTTTACTTGATACAAACTTCAGCACATCCAACCTGAAACAATACAGAAATGTAATTAAACTCAAGCAAACTGATCAGCAGGCTATGGAAAGCAAATGCAGAACTTATACTACAATGCAGCACAGAAATGAAGGTTACTATGATTCAAGAATGGAGCCGATCACTCAGAAACAACTGAAAGAAGAGATGAATTCAGAAACTGCACAAAAATAGGATAATGCAGGGCTGAAATTTCGAATGAAAACTCATGCAGAACTTTAAACCTAATTGCCTAAATGACCTCTGAACTTAGTACAAACTCAATGCAAAGCAACTGACTTCAAATGAAGTCAAACGCGTACAAGATTCAGCAGCTACGAATTAAGAATTGCAGAAATAAAATCATACACAGCCACTGAAACACAAGGAATTAGAAATTGATACGCAAGGAAGAAACACAACACATGTGCTGCAATCTGAGACACGAATTCAGAACAATCAGCTTAGAATTGCAGCAATGACTTCATTTTCTGATATGGGAATCGAATTGCAGGAATGAACTGTAGGACCGGTGCCGTCGATAGAGCGGGGGGTGAATATCGACCGTTAAAATCTTTCAGAGAAACTTTCAGATCTTCGTTCTAGATTCAGAGTTAGTAGCAGCGGAAAACACATAGAACGAAGAAAACAATCATACAGTGACACAGCGGGATTATTTACTTGGTTCCCAACCCCCCAGGGTCAGTACGTCCAAGGCCTATGTACTCGGCGTGAGTCCACTATTGGTCTACTTTCCGAAATTTCCGGAGGCGGAGAAAACCCATCTTACAGTATACAATTACACGCAATAATATAAAAAAATTAAGTACGGTAATTAACAAAATGTAAACCAACAAGACAAGGATGAAGCTCGGCCAATCTGGACCTCCGAAGTGCCGCACACCTCCTCCTGGAGCCTCCCGGTCGTAGAGCCTCGTTTCTAGCGCGTTGTCGTTGGTCGGAATGAACAGAACAGTACTTGGAAGTCGTATCTGAAGCAGAGGGGTCGAAGCCCCTTATATAGGCCTCCTGGGGGCGCCCTGGACGCTAGGGGCGCCCCGGAAGACTCGGTCAAACTTTATCCCTGCGCCTACCTCGCCGTAGCTGATAACAGCGTTGACCAGGGCGCCCCGGATCTTTCGGGCGCCCTTGTGAAGTCTTATCCTGTGTTCCGACCTCGAAACAGTAAAACAGCTTCGAACCAGGGCGCCCTGGACGCTCAGGGCGCCCCGCTTGACACCTGTTCTGCCTGCTTCATCATAACTGCTTTTTTTACCTTTGGCTCAGGGCGCCCTGGCTGTTTAGGGCGCCCTGGTTGGTGAGGGAGCCCTCCTTGATGGGGGCGCCCTGCTTAAAGCTTGCACACTGGTTTCTTTTGCTTGCTTTGTCTCTGGTTCTAGTTACCTGCAAGATACACAAACACAAAGCATATATACATATAATATTGGTCTTAAGGACTTGGTTCTGACTTCGGATTTGCACGAAACCCTAGGTCAAACCGGCACGAGTTCCTATCCCCGAGAACTCGCCCTTCACCTACTCCTTTCAGGAGATGGTTGCCACCCAGTCCTTCGGATGGACTTTTGCTTAGCCTTCGATTACTCCGGATCTCGAGACGCCCGTACCCCGACCCGTCTCTACTGCTGTCCTTAGTCATCGCTCAGCTAAGTTGCTCAGTCCCTTGGACCAGGACTCATTACCTAGCAATCCTTCGCCAGGTGCCTAGCAGTCCTTTGCCAGGTCTTCATTCCCTAGCAGCCCTTCGCTAGGTGCCTAGCAGCCCTTCGCTAGGTCTTAGGTTACGATACCTAGCAGCCCTTCGCTAGGTGCCTAGCAGCCCGTCGCTAGGTCTTTAGGTTATGATACCTAGCAGCCCTTCGCTAGGTGCCTAGCAGCCCTTCGCTAGGTCTTTACGTTGCGATACCTAGCAGCCCTTCGCTAGGTGCCTAGCAGCCCGTCGCTAGGTCTTTAGGTTATGATACCTAGCAGCCCTTCGCTAGGTGCCTAGCAGCCCTTCGCTAGGACTTAGGGTTTCGATGCCTAGATTAACTAGGACTTTTCCTCAGCTTTGGTTACTTTACTTTTTCTCCCCTTTGTCTATTCATTGTATCACTGACTTAAGTGTATTGTCAAACATTAAAACACTTAAAGAGGAATATCATTGATGCAACTTGCACCAACAATCTCCCCCTTTTTGATGTTTGACAATAACTTAAGTTAGATTGGTTTAAGGGGCTAACTTACCATCTTTGGGATCAAACTAAGACATGACCTTAGTTTTGAAAAACATTTTGATCAAATGGTCCTTTGGTAAGAATCCAAGAAATTTCTAACTTAAGCACTTACCTCTCCCCCTTTGTCATACATCAAAAAAGGAATACTTGCACCAATAATGAGAGTATTTTTGAAGCTACTTAGTATAAAATTTTGAAAGCATAGCATAAAACTAATACTTAAGTATTTTGAACTTAGACAACTTAGACAATATTTTTGAGAAAATGCCAAATATTTTAAAAGATGATCTTTGAGGCATGCAACTACTTTTGAAAAATAATAGATTCAGCAGTTTTGAAAAATGATATTTTGAAAAATAATAAGTAATTTTGGAAAAATATAAGTACCTTTGAAAAATGTATTGAGTTTTTTTAAAAGAGTAGGTACTTTTGAAAGACCTAGCGAAGGACTGCTAGGCACCGGGCGAAGGACAGCTCGACATCCAAGCTCTGACAAAGGACCGTCAGGCAAAAGTCCAACCAAGGGAGTGGTTAGCATCAGGTAAATTCTCCCGAGAGGAGTAGGTGAGGACGCGTTCCCCGTCGAGGGAACAGTAGGCGTCGGTTCGACCTAGGACTCCATTTTGGAGACCAAAGTCAGAACCAAGACAGCTAAGGCTGTATAAAATAAATAATTAATTGTGTTATTGTGTTTTGGACTAACCCTGGATGCAGGACCGAAGGAACGTGTGTCTGCAACTCAGAGAGCCTCAAAGGAGTGAGGTAGCAGCTGAGTAAGGCGCCCTGAGTGTCCAGGGCGCCCTCAAGGTGAACCAAAACCAAGCGAAGCAAAAAGAGCTTCAGCTGCTTACTGGGCAAGGTGCCCTCAGCAGCGAAGGCGCCCTGGTCAGCGAAGGCGCCCTCAGCAGCCAAAGCGCCTCCAGCTCAAGACTGCGAAGCTCCAGCCCTATCTAGCCGAGAAGACCGCGTCAACCAAGGCGCCCTCAGCGACCAGGGCGCCCCAGAGGTCAAACTTAATCCCTGTTCGAGCGGGATAGAAGTTGACCGAGCGAAGTGTGGATCGGCTGACACGTGGCAGGGCGCCCCCGACGTCCAGGGCGCCCTAGGTGCTATAAATAGCACCCCTCGACCCCAAGCTTCACATCAACTTCGTTCCAAAGCTTCCACGCTCTTCTGTGCTCACGCCTTGCTCCGGAAACGCTTCACCTCGAGCTGACGACGTCCTGCTGCCCCGAAAGAGTCGACCTACTCCGGACGTCGCCGGACTAACCGCCGACGGAGCAACGACGCCAGGAGTTGAGGGGGAGCTCAGGGGTGAATCAGGGAGAGAGGGCACTATAAAAATCAGTGCCCTACTCGTAAGATTCGGTCTACATTACCGGTAGCAAAGGAGGCACCAGCGCCAGGAAGCCGGAGGGATAAAAATCACATCAGATGTTTCAAATGCAAGAAATATGGACATTACAAAAACAAGTGTCCGGCGAAGGTACGTAAGATTTACGTTCCAAAAGTTTTACAATTTCCTGCACTGTCTTTAGATAATTCAGTTAATTTTTCTGATAAATTAAATTTACTGGATAGTAGATTAAATATTTTGCATGAAAGATTAGAAAATACGGATATGATTAAGATATCCAAAATTAACTATTTAATTATTAATATCAATTCAATGATTGCTAAAATTAACTCTGATAATTTATCTGATAAAATTAATCCTGATAATTTATCTGATAAAATTAATCCTGATAATTTATCTGATAAAATTAATCCTGATAATTTATCTGATAAAATTAATTATGATAATCTTAATTTAGACAAAATTAATCCTAAGTATAATTCGGAATTCAAATTTGAAAATCCTAAGGATAAATCTGAATTCAAATTTGAATATCTTAAGGATAATTCAGAAAGTAATTCTGAAAATCTCAAGATTAATTCAGAAATTAATTCTGAAAATCTTAAAGATAATCTAGAGATTAATGTTGAAAATATTGAAAATATATCTGAGGATAATTTTGAAGATAAAATTCTCCTAGATAATAATTTAATTATAGATAATATTAAATATTATTACAAAACATTAATTAGTGGCCCAAATTACTCCACCTACTGTGAGAATATTGAAAAATCTAATCTTGAGGAGGAGATAGAATTTTCTAAGATAAAGGCCATAATTAATAAAAATTACAAAAATTCAAATAAATCAAAATTATTAGAAAAACTTGAAAAGAAAGATAAAGATGAAGAAAAATTTTTTGAAATAATGAAAATGATGAATTTTAAACCCACAATTATTAATTAATCATTATAACCAAAAAAAAAATTCAGATTAAATTAAATTAAATCCTAATTCGAAATTAAATTAAATTAAATTAAATCCTAATTAAATTCAAATTAAATCTTAATTAAATCCTAATTAAATTCAAATTAAATCTTAATTAAATCCTAATTCGAAATTAAATTAAATCTTGATTAAATCCTAATTAAAATAAAAATTAAATCTTAATTAAATCCTAATTCGAAATTAAATTAAATTAAATTAAATCCTAATTAAATTCAAATTAAATCTTAATTAAATCCTAATTTGAAATTAAATTAAATCTTAATTAAATCCTAATTAAAATTCAAATTAAATCTTAATTAAATGCTAATTAAAATTCAAATTAAATCTTAATTAAATCCTAATTAAAATTCAAATTAAATCCTAATTAAATCCTAATTAAATTCAAATTAAATCTTAATTAAATCCTAATTAAAATTCAAATTAAATCCTAATTAAATTCAAACTAGATCTTAATTAATTCAAATTAATTACGTAAATATTAAATAATTCTAATTAATTAATTCTTAATAATTGAAATTCAAATTAATTGATTCTTAATAATTTAAGTAAAATTCAATTAAATTCAAATTAATTCAAATAAACTTAATTAATTCAATTTACTCCAATTAAAATTTGACTTTAAATTCAAACATCAATTAATTCTCAATTAAATCCAATTAAAACCTAAATAACATAAACTCGAACTAAAACTAAAACCTTACCCAAACCGCAACAATTAAAATTAATAAAATTAAATATGTCAAAGTGGGTTGACATATTCGCCGGTTCACTCGACATGTATCAAATCGGGAATTTGATACATTTTAGAAACTTAAATAAAATTATTTGACTTGTTTGACTCATGCATAACTGCCATGACATGCATTTGCTATTCTTTTAAAATATATGACATGTCATGCATATTTAAATTTTATGCATATATTAGAACGGCTATAGGAAAAGAATAATTGAAACTTGATCAACCTAGTATTGGGTGGCGGTGAGATGATAGTACGTTAGGGAAGCCAATTCTAATAAGATCAAGTTCACTTGGTCTCTTTAGATTGGTGAAACTAGCCGAAGCTACCGATCCAAAACTCAAACTAGTTAGACCAGAACTTTTTCAAAGATTAATTTTGAAAATGAAACTTCATTAAACGGCTTTGTCAAGGAAAGGGTGGATGATCCCATAAGGCTACGGCCAAAGAAGGCCTAGTGCCTCGCCAAGACCTGGAAGCCAATTTTTGAATTTCAAATTCAAATTATTCTTTGTTAAATTCAAATCTAACACAAGCTTCAATTAAATCTTAGAATTAATAAATTAAGAAAAATGAATCAAGCATCTCACAATACATCTATAAGGCAACCATGCTTGTTGTATTGATACATCTAAAATGGGTAGATGTTAAGGACTAATGAATTGAAAAATATTTTTCAAAATTGTTTCTCAAAATTATTAGAATATTTTCATAAAAATATATTTTCAAAATAGTGCTTTAACATAATAATGTTTTTATGGAATTCATGCTTGTCTGATTGATTATATATATTATACATTTTTTCAAAAATATATCTTTTCAAAAATTTGTTTGACTCACTCAATTAGACACAAGCCTCTTAGGACAACACTAAAGTTCCTTAAGGCACTTAGATAGAGTCAAACGGTATCGGGTACAGGGGGAGTACTTTTCATTCAAAATTTTGCACTTTAAAAAATTACTATTATTTGAAAATACTTTTCGAAAATTAAGCTTTAAATCGTTATCAAATGTGTTTTTCGAAACAAAAACAAAGGAGATTTATGTTGTAAAATTACCTGTCTTGTTTGATTTTGATAAACCCTAAAGACTCAGAGGAAGAGTACTTGTGGTCAACAAGCTTCCCAGGACTGGGTCAAGTTTAGGGGGAGGTCAAATTAAAAGAATTATTGAATAATTCAAATGTTTTCATGCGTGATATTTTCAAATCCTATTGAAAACATATTTATTATTTTAAAATGCTATCAATTTTATAAAATTTTTTAAAAAAATTCATCTGATTTTGATCAATCTTGAGTTTGAAAAATCCTCCAGGACACTTAGGAAAATGTCCTTGCAGTCAACAAGGTTTCCTATGATTGTGTCAGACTGGAAGATAAACTGAATCAAGTATTATAACTTTAAAATTCTTATATTATTCAAAATTAACTTACATTCTGTGACTTATGAAATTTTTGAAATAATATTTACTTGAGTTGGAAAACTTCCAGGGCACTTAGGAAATGTCCTTGTAGTCAACAAGGTTTCCCAGGATGGTGTCAGACTGGAAAATAATCCAAGTGAAGTCAAATATTATGCTTTCAAAAGTACTTACATCTTTCAAAGCCTAATATTCTTTCAAAAGTACTTAATTTAAACAAAAATATTTTTTCAAAAGTACCTACTCTTTTAAAAAACTCAATACATTTTTCAAAGGTACTTATATTTTTCCAAAATTACTTATTATTTTTCAAAATATCATTTTTCAAAACTGCTGAATCTATTATTTTTCAAAAGTAGTTGCATGCCTCAAAGATCATCTTTTAAAATATTTGGCATTTTCTCAAAAATATTATCTAAGTTGTCTAAGTTCAAAATACTTAAGTATTAGTTTTATGTTATGCTTTCAAAATTTTATACTAAGTAGCTTCAAAAATACTCTCATTATTGGTGCAAGTATTCCTTTTTTGATGTATGACAAAGGGGGAGAGGTAAGTGCTTAAGTTAGAAATTTCTTGGATTCTTACCAAAGGACCATTTGATCAAAATATTTTTCAAAACTAAGGTCATGTCTTAGTTTGATCCCAAAGATGGTACGTTAGCCCCTTAAACCAATCTAACTTAAGTTATTGTCAAACATCAAAAAGGGGAGATTGTTGGTGCAAGTTGCATCAATGATATTCCTCTTTAAGTGTTTTAATGTTTGACAATACACTTAAGTCAGTGATACAATGAATAGACAAAGGGGAGAAAAAGTAAAGTAACCAAAGCTGAGGAAAAGTCCTAGTTAATCTAGGCATCGAAACCCTAAGTCCTAGCGAAGGGCTGCTAGGCACCTAGCGAAGGGCTGCTAGGTATCATAACCTAAAGACCTAGTGACGGGCTGCTAGGCACCTAGCGAAGGGCTGCTAGGTATTGCAACCTAAAGACCTAGCGAAGGGCTGCTAGGCAACTAGCGAAGGGCTGCTAGGTATCATAACCTAAAGACCTAGCGACGGGCTGCTAGGCACCTAGCGAAGGGCTGCTAGGTATCGTAACCTAAGACCTAGCGAAGGGCTGCTAGGCACCTAGCGAAGGGCTGCTAGGGAATGAAGACCTGGCGAAGGACTGCTAGGCACCTGGCGAAGGATTGCTAGGTAATGAGTCCTGATCCAAGGGACTGAGCAACTTAGCTGAGCGATGACTAAGGACAGGAATAGAGACGGGTCGGGGTACGGGTGTCTCGAGATCCGGAGTAATCGAAGGCTAAGCAAAAGTCCATCCGAAGGACTGGGTGGCAACCATCTCCTGAAAGGAGTAGGTGAAGGGCGAGTTCTTGGGGATAGGAACTCGTGCCGGTTCGACCTAGGGTTTCGTGCAAATTCGAAGTCAGAACCAAGTCCTTAAGACCAATATTATATGTATATATGCTTTGTGTTTGTGTATCTTGCAGGTAACTAGAACCAGAGACAAAGCAAGCAAAAGAAACCAGTGTGCAAGCTTTAAGCAGGGCGCCCCCATCAAGGAGGGCACCCTCACCAACCAGGGCACCCTGAACAGCCAGGGCGCCCTGAGCCAAAGGTAAAAAAAGTAGTTATGATGAAGCAGGCAGAACAGGTGTCAAGCGGGGCGCCCTGAGCGTCCAGGCCGCCCTGGTTCGAAGCTGTTTTACTGTTTCGAGGTCGGAACACAAGATAAGACTTCACAAGGGCGCCCGGAAGATCCGGGGCGCCCTGGTCAACGCTGTTATCAGCTACGGCGAGGTAGGCGCAGGGATAAAGTTTGACCGAGTCTTCCGGGGCGCCCCCAGCGTCCAGGGCGCCCCCAAGAGGCCTATATAAGGGGCTTCGACCCCTCTGCTTCAGATACGACTTCCAAGTACTGTTCTGTTCATTCCGACCGACGACAACGCGCTAGAAACGAGGCTCTACGACCGGGAGGCTCCAGGAGGAGGTGCGCGGCACTTCGGAGGTCCAGATTGGCCGAGCTTCATCCTTGTCTTGTTGGTTTGCATTTTGTTAATTGCCGTACTTAATTTTTCTATATTATTGCGTGTAATTGTACATTGTAAGACGAGTTTTCTCCGCCTCCGGAAATTCCGGAAAGGAGACCAATAGTGGACTCACGCCGAGTACATAGGCCTTGGACGTACTGACCCTGGGGGGTTGGGAACCAAGTAAATAATCCCGCTGTGTCACTGTATGATTGTTTTCTTCGTTCTATGTGTTTTCCGCTGCTACTAACTCTGAATCTAGAACGAAGATCCGAAAGTTTCTCCGAAAGATTTTAACGGTCGATATTCACCCCCCCCCCCCTCAAAGTTTCTCCTACACAAAGTGGGACGCCCCACTCAAGAAGAAAATATAAGCGGATGTTAATGATACACATACCCTTCAGTGTGGCTTGACGAAAGAAGAACTCAACCGCATCGACCCTGCTACCCTTTTAGCAGTGCAAAGGAGTTATGGAACAAACTAATCGAGCTGTACGAAGGGACATCGGATACAAGGAACAACACGCGTGATCTTCTCCTCAACAAGCTATACACTATCAAAATACAAGACGGCAATACAACTGTACAACTCCACGCACGGATCCAAGAGTTAATGAATGGTCTACACAGGTCACAATAGGTCTAAACTCATTCCCCAGAAACTCTTTGTGGGCATCTATGGTAGATATGTACAAGGTTTCAAGGAACCTGTCTGATATCAAGCTTGACAAATTATTTTCTGAATTAGAGCTGCATGAACAGACTAACGCTGCACATGTTGAGAAGGGTATAGTTCTTTTTGCAAGTAAAGTCCTTGGGAAGCAGAAGAAAAAGAAGCTGCAACCGATACCCGAGTCAGATTCCCACTCGGAATCTGACGACGACGGAATCGATCATCCGGAGTTGGTCTAGATGGCCCGGAATTACTACAAGATGATCAAGGGCCAAAGAAAGAAGAAGAAGGTGGTTCAACAAAAGGATGATCTAGCCGAATCTACTATCAGTGAGAAGGCGAAGAGCGAGGTAACCTGTTATGGGTGCAACAAGAAAAGTCACTACAAATTAGGGTGTCCCAAATTGAAGGAGAACAAGAAGACTCGGAGGAAGAATGCCCTCCAAGCTACGTGGGACAAGCCGTCTTCAGAGGATGAAGAAGAAGCTTAACACTCCAACCTCCTCGCGCTGACAGCCTCGAACAATCTCGACACCAAATTAGAATCAGAACCGGAAGAAAGCGTCAGATCCGGAAAGCTGTCAATTTCGAAAGACGGACAAATAACGGTAAGAGACTATCCCGAATCACAACTTTACGATTTGATTTCATATTTGTCTCATAAGTTGGCCAAAACCAACGTTCGGGTTGAGTCCCTCCGACAAGAAGTTAAAACCCTGAAAGAGGAAGCCAACTCAAGCTCCTTAACGAGACCAGTTAAGGAAGGAACCTCAACTCAAGTCCAAAAACTTGAGAAAGATAATTCCTCCTTGAAAACTCAGGTAAAGGAACTTAGAGTTGCACTAGAACGATTTACCTCGGGTTCCAAGAATCTTGACATGATTCTTGGAAAGTAAAAATCAATTCTAAACCGATCCGGACTTGGTTATCGAACCAACTCATGCTACAGATCATATTACTCAATATTGAACCAAACTAGAACCCGAGTCCAAGAATGGGTCCCAAAGTTAAACTTGAACAATCAAGCTGGACCAAATCAATATTGGATCCCCAAGGACAAGATTCACATCTTACATAGCCCATATCGAGGCTTTAGTCCAGGGGGAGCTAATAGGAAAATCATCTTCATACTTAGATAAGTTTCTTGTTTTTGTTTTTTTTTTGAATTGTTACTTGATGCTTGTCTATTTCCTTTCTGCAAAATGTCATGCTTAGGATTAGAAACGGTTAGATAAGGATCTGACTTGATTGAAACTTGCACAACCTAGTATTAGGGTGGGGCGAGATGATAGTACATTAGGGAATCTTGTCTAAAAAGTCAGGTAGGGTATGACGTGTTGGTGCCCCGGTAAGTTTCGATGTGATCAACCAGGTTAAGTTAGGTCCTGCATTGTTTAATCCCTCTGCTAAGTGTGCAGGAGCTTAGGTACGGAGGAAGTCGAGTGTAAGACGTAGCGGACGAGAAGGATTGTGCGGGGAAGTGAGCCGACGGGCCGGGTACAATCGGAGGGACGCGGAAGCTGCGGAAGAGTACACCAGTGAATCGAGAAGGACGTACGCGACGCCCGAGGGACGGGAAACCGGGAGGAAGCACGCTCGAGGGGCGAAAGGCCGGAGTCAGGTTCGGGTGAGCCTAACTCCGATTGGCCGAAAATCACCCAGAAGATGAACCAAAAGACTGGTCAGTTTGACCAAGTCAAACCAGACACCTAAAACAAAAAGAATTTTATTAGTTGCTGTGAAGATTCGAACCAGCAAACTCGCCTGCATATATCACCAGCCTTACCAACTAGGATAAGGAAGAGATGTGATTGAAGTTGTTGCGAGCAGATGATAAAGTTATTTATTTGTTGCGAGCAGAAGACAAAGTTATAATCAAACTTTATCTCTTAAAGGATAACTTTATCCTTTAATCAGATCCAATGGATGCAGTTTAATCCCATCCAAGATCAACCATCCAGATTATATCCAAGGATCAATGGTCAAGAGAAAATTCCTAAACAATCCAGATTTATTCTCTTAGGCTATAAATAGGCTTAGAATTTAGAATTAAAGGAGTCGATTTAATTGTAACCTCTCTAAGTCTTCAGTGCTACAACTGTAAAGGCTTCTCCGTCTGAAGGAGTTCTGCTTGAGCATTAACCACATTGGAAGCAACGTTCCAGTTGCAACCAAGTTATTTTAGACGAGTGCTATCTCCATTATTTTTCATAACCGTTTATTCACTCCCCTCTAGCCGGTCCACCCCATCCAACAAGTGGTATTAGAGCCTAGTTCGCCGCAGAAGAACTAACCGCCGACTACAGCACCATCAACCAAAATGGTCGGACCCGTCATCTACCCATCGAAATTCGAGGGGGAGTTCGCCGAATGGAAGCGCAAGATGGAGATATTCTTCACTATAGAATTCAAATTGTTTATAATAAAGCAATCTTGTTTTGCAGCTCCCGAAGAAAAGGATTTAACCAAATGGAGCAAGAAGGAACAAGCTGATTTTATGGCGAATGGAAAAGCAGTTTACCACCTGCTTTCTGTACTCCCAGCACAAGAACTCAACCGAATTAGCACATACGCATCCGTGAAAGAACTCTGGGAAAAATTCCTAGAGTTACACGAAGGGACTTCTGAAGCCAAGCTCGCCAAAAGGGACATTCTCCGGAACTAGCTGACCAACCTCCGCATGGAAGAAGGTCAAACAGTAGCGCATTTGCACTCAAAAATAAAAGGTTTGTTAACGGAATTGACGAATCTTGGGGAAGAGGTAAGTAATCGAGATTCGCTGAGGTACGCACTTAATTCATTTCTGAAAATTCCAATTGGACGTCTTTTGTTGATTCTTTTTTTATTGCTAAAGATCTCGAGAAAACTTCGCTCGAGAATTTATTTTCAACATTTGAACTTCACGATTCGAGAATTGCAGGAAATCGAAAGACGAATAGTGTAGCCCTGAACACGAAAACAACAGTACCAGGTGTTGGTGCAGAATGCACCCAAGTCAAACCTGTGTTTTGATAATGGCAACATAGGTCAAAAGTTAAGTCTTACTTGTGTTTCTAACAAGTTACTCTAGTGTGCAGAGATAAAGTCCTAGCGAAGGACTGCTAGGCAACTGGCGAAGGACTGCCAGTAGCAAAGTCCTAGCGAAGGACTGCTAGGCAACTGGCGAAGGACAGCCAGCATCCAAGCCCTAGCAAAGGACTGCTAGGTAACTGGCGAAGGACAGCCAACATCCAAGCCCTAGCAAAGGACTGCTAGGCAACTGGCGAAGGACTGCCAGTATCCAAGACCTGACAAAGGACCGTCAAGCAAAAGTCCAACCAAAGGAGCGGTTGGCATCAGGTAAATTCTCCCAAGAGGAGTAGGTGAGGACGCGTTCCCCATCGAGGGAACAGTAAGCGTCGGTTCGACCTAGGGCTCCATTTTGGAGACCAAAGTCAGAACCAAGACAGCTAAGGCTGTATAAACTAACAAATTAATGCTTTATTTTGTTTTCGGACTAACCCTGGATGCAGGACCAAAGAACGTGTGTCTGCAGCTCAGAGAGCCTCAAAGGAGTGAGGCAGCAGCTGAGTAGGGCGCCCTGAGTGTCTAGGGCGCCTCCAAGGTGAACAAGAAACAGGTAAAGCAAAAAGGAGTTCGGCTAAGCACTGTCCGAAGGCGCCCTCTGCATCCAGGGCGCCCTTAGCAGCCAGGGCGCCCTCAGCGCCCAGGGCGCCCTCAGCGCCCAGGGCGCCCTCAGCGCCCAGGGCGCCANTGCAGAATGCACCCAAGTCAAACCTGTGTTTTGATAATGGCAACATAGGTCAAAAGTTAAGTCTTACTTGTGTTTCTAACAAGTTACTCTAGTGTGCAGAGATAAAGTCCTGGCGAAGGACTGCTAGCAAACTGGCGAAGGACTGCCAGTAGCAAAGTCCTAGCGAAGGACTGCTAGGCAACTGGCGAAGGACAGCCAGCATCCAAGCCCTAGCAAAGGACTGCTAGGTAACTGGCGAAGGACAGCCAACATCCAAGCCCTAGCAAAGGACTGCTAGGCAACTGGCGAAGGACTGCCAGTATCCAAGACCTGACAAAGGACCGTCAAGCAAAAGTCCAACCAAAGGAGCGGTTGGCATCAGGTAAATTCTCCCAAGAGGAGTAGGTGAGGACGCGTTCCCCATCGAGGGAACAGTAAGCGTCGGTTCGACCTAGGGCTCCATTTTGGAGACCAAAGTCAGAACCAAGACAGCTAAGGCTGTATAAACTAACAAATTAATGCTTTATTTTGTTTTCGGACTAACCCTGGATGCAGGACCAAAGGAACGTGTGTCTGCAGCTCAGAGAGCCTCAAAGGAGTGAGGCAGCAGCTGAGTAGGGCGCCCTGAGTGTCTAGGGCGCCTCCAAGGTGAACAAGAAACAGGTAAAGCAAAAAGGAGTTCGGCTAAGCACTGTCCGAAGGCGCCCTCTGCATCCAGGGCGCCCTTAGCAGCCAGGGCGCCCTCAGCGCCCAGGGCGCCCTCAGCGCCCAGGGCGCCCTCAGCGCCCAGGGCGCCCTCAGCGCCCAGGGCGCCCTCAGCGCCCAGGGCGCCCTCAGGAGCCAAGGCGCTCCGCGCCTATGCCAGCGAGGCCGATCAACTCTATCCAGCCGAGAAGACCGCGTCAACCAAGGCGCCCTCAGCGACCAGGGCGCCCCAGAGGTCAAACCTCATCCCTATTCAGGTGGGATAAAGCTTGACCGAGCGAAGTGTGGATCGGCTGACACGTGGCAGGGCGCCCCCGACGTCCAGGGCGCCCTAGGTGCTATAAATAGCACCCCTCGACCCCAAGCTTCATCAATCACTTCGACACAACGCTTCTACGCTCTTGCACTCTCACGCCTTGCTCCAGAAACCTCCCAACTCGAGCCGACGACGTCCCGCTGCTCCGAAAAAGTCAACCCTCATCGGACGTCGGTAAAAAGAAGAGCTTCCTTTTTGTTAAGTTTACGATACTGTATTTTGCAAATCAATATTTGTAAACTTTTATTGCGCCTATATAGTATTGCCCAACGAAAACGGTCAATGACCGTGGGCCTTGGAGTAGGAGTCGACACAGGCTCCGAACCAAGTAAAATCTACTGTGTCTGTGTGTGTGTTGTGATTTTTAATTTCCGCTGCACTTGCTCTTAATTTTCCGAAAGAAAAACGTATACCGATATTCACCCCCCCTCTATCGGTGTTCTCTATCCAACAAGTGGTATCAGAGCAGGGAAGTTCAAACCTGGTGCAACCACCAGTTTGAAATTTTTTTTCGGATTTTATTTTTCTATTTTTTTCTTTTTCTTACGAATATTTCGTTAAACATTTCATTCGATTTTTTATTGTTAAGCAAGGTTGGTGCAACACCCCTTGTTATTCATTTTATCCAGCACTGCTAATCTAAGACCTAGTCTTGGAAAATCTTTTAAGTTTTCTGTTTCAGTCTAAATGGCCTTGCAAGAGGGATTCAGCACTGCCAGACCTCCACTCTTCAGTGGAGAAGACTTTTCCTACTGGAAAAGCCGCATGGAGGTCCACCTGAAAACTCAGGTGGACATGTAGATCATTATTCAGTCCGGTCTGGAGATCCCCCGAAATGCTGATGGACTTCCTCAGAACTACTCCGAATGGGACAACTCCCTAAAGCGAAAGATAGAAGCCGACGCAAAAGCTACTCAGACTCTTCAATGCGGATTGACGAAAGAGGAGCTGAACCGCGTAGGCCCCTTCAACAGTGCAAAGGAGCTGTGGACAAAACTGATCGAGCTACAAGAAGGGACTTCAGATACTCGGATCAGCAAGAGGGATCTGCTACTAAACAAACTCTACACCATCAAGATGGCGGACAACGAAACAGCAGCCCAGCTCCACGCACGGATCCAAGAGGTAATGAACGGTCTTCACACAATAGGTCACAAGGTTGAAAACCGTGACCTAATAAGGTATGCCCTAAACGCTTTCCCTAGAAGTACCTTGTGGGCATCTATGGTAGATGCGTACAAGGTCTCTAGAGATCTTTCTAAAATAAAATTAGATGAATTGTTTTCCGAACTAGAACTGCACGAACAAACTAACACCAATATGGTCGAGAAAAGTATTGCTTTCGTTGCAGGTAAAACAGGAAGGACTACGAAGAAGAAGCCTGAACCCGAAACTGAGTCTAACTCTGACTCAGACTCAGAAGAAGATGGAGATCAAACTAAGCTGGTCCGGCTCGCTCGAAGCTACTACAAGGAGCTTTCTTTTAACACATGTAAGTGAAGCAACCATCATGCTAGTTTCATCAATACATCATACATATAATATGCTTGTCTTAATCAAGGCAATATGTTAGTTTAATCTTTCTTTTCTCATCTTAATACATGCTGGCTGAAACTTCATAGCAAGGATATCATAGCATAAAACCCACATAACATTGGAATAAATACATACATTACATAAGAGGTCATTTATAAGTACACTGGTAGTCTAGACTTCACTAAACACTAGTTTAGGTGCATGAATTGTACTTGAACTTATTCTTAGCCTTTATTCTAGTAATTGGCCAAAATTCACAGCATGGATAACATAGTATAAAAGTCATATAATCATGGAAATAAGAACATACGTTACACCTGGAATCATATACAAGCACACGGGTAGTCTAGGCTTCATTGAACACTAGTTTAGATGCATGTTTTGTGCTTGAGCTTATTTTTAACCCTTATCCTAGTATTTGTCCGAAATTCACAGCTAGATAACATGGCATGAAAGTCATCCAATCATGGAAATAAAACATAATTTACATGAGAGATCTTTAGCATGCACAAGAGTAAACTAATCTTCACTAAACCTTAGTTTGGGTGCATGAATCGTACTTGCACTTATTCTTAACCCTTACCCTTGTAATTTGCCGAAATTCACAGCATGTATAACATGGTATAAAAGTTCATATAACATGTAAATAAAAATATATTTTACCATTAAGGTCATATACAAGCATAAAGGTAGTCTAGGCTTCATTAAACACTAGTTTAGGGGCATGTTTTGTACTCGAACCTATTCTTAACCCTTATTCTTGTAATTTGTCGAAACTCACAGTAGGAATTTCATAGCATAATCATTCACCTAACATGGGAATAAAAGCATATTTTTCATAAGAATTCATTCACAAGTGCAAAAGTAGTTTGTACTTCACCAAACACTAGTTTAGGTGTATGATCTAGAGTTCTACTTGGATTATCATGCATATGGGTACATGTAACATTTTCTAAACATCAATACATAGAATGGAGCATGAGTTTAGGCTCAAACAACTTAGATAAGGTACTGACCCTAAGGTATAAATTATTTCCATCATGAAATAAAACACCAAATCACATGCATATCACTTGATTTATCTATACCTTCATGAAGGTCTATAAAAATCTGTTTTAAGGCATAATTTAAGGTCCCTTGGCCGAATGTTACAAGGGTCCCTTAGCATAGATTCCACAAAATTTCTTGGCCTAAAACATTTATATAGCAAGGAAACAATCATTAGAACAATAGCCTACTTCATGCATCAACATTTATCCATTTCATGACTTGGCCGAATTCTTCCAAGTCCTTTACATCATGGAGGGCATTCAAACACCATGTATCCATCATATATTCATTACAAAAAGGTAGTAACAATTTCATGAACTCTTCCTTTAAGTTTTTGGATATAGAAAAAAGGGGGGGTACCCCTTTATGGCCGAAACTTCCCTTAAGGTTTTCTTCCATTCTCTTTCACCCAACATCACAAGCAAACATAAAAATCATAAAAACACATAAAAAGCCATTATGTTGTAGGTGAGGGAGTCTTACTACTTGTGCTTATGTTCCCAAAAGATCTCCAAATTTTTGAGAAGAAAAGACCTCTTAAACTCTAGCACTCCTCTTGTTCTTCTCTTCTTTTGGTCCGGTTTTCTCTAGGAGGTGAAGGACTTGAAAATGGCAGCAAGGGCAGCAAGGATTTCGGTGAGGAAGAGGAGGAAGGGGAAGAGTTTGGTGGAGAGAAAGGGGGGGATTTCTTGGCCGAAAATGCCTTAGGCATTTCCTCCTCTTCATGGCCTTTTATGGTGAGTAAAGTGGCAAGCACCTCTTTAATGGTGTCTCTTCAATTTTTTTGTGTCTCTTCATCTTCTTTCCCACTTATCTACAATATCCCATCCTCTTCTAATAGCACTCCCTTACTAGGTGAATTGGTTACATGAATATTCTTAAGGCTTTGCTTTCCTTTGAGGTCCAAGGTTCAATCCTTGGCACCTCTTTTTTTTTTTCAAGCCCATGTAACCAAAGCCCAACAAGAGAATGTTACCCATTTAGTTCATACACATGCATATTCATATCATTGTTCATTCATTCATGTGCATGATGTCAAGCATAATATTAATGTAGCATATAAAACATAATTATCACACATATTCACCATATATCAAGAAGGTGCTTAATATCTTCTTTATTCGCAATTTCCCTCTTTAAATTCATAATTTTATTCTTGGCCACATGTTCAATTATTACATCATTCTAGAGGGAAATTTGGGGCGTTACAATCCACCCTCCCTTCTGAAAAGTTTATCCTCGAACTTAAAACAACTCGGGATATTTTCGTTTCATATCATCCTCACGTTCCCAGGTAACTTCTTCAGATTGCTGACTTTGCCACAAGACTTTGACTAAGGGCACTTCCTTGTTCCTTAGTCTCTTGACATCTCGATCCAGGATCCGAATGTGTTTGCTTTCGCAACTCAGGTCTTCCTGGATTTGTACGACATGCGGCTCAATCACTTTGTCAGTACTGGGAATGCACTTTCTGAGCATCGACACGTGGAACACATTGTGGATAGCGGACATCTCCTGAGGTAGTTCCAGTTCGTAAGCCACCTTGCCCACTCTGTTCAGGATCTTGTACGGTCCCACATATCGCGGACTAAGCTTTCCTTTCTTCCCGAATCGCATTACTCCTTTCATAGGAGCTACTCGGAGGAACACCAAATCTCCGATGTCGAACTCCAAAGGTCTACGTCTCTGATCCGCATAGCTCTTCTGTCGGCTCTGGGCAGTCTCTATTCTTTGGTGGATACTTTGTATGGCTCAGGTGGTGTCGTCGATGAAATCCGTCTGGAGTCCCATCTCTTTCTTTTAGCCACCCTCGTACCAACAAATTGGAGACCTACATCTCCGTCCATATAACGCTTCATAAGGTGCCATTCCGATAGTAGCTTGGTAGCTATTATTGTAAGCTAATTCCGCTAGACATAAGTATTGGCACCAGTGATGGACCCGATTTAGCTAAGTTAAATTGTCACGAATGTGTGGGTTCATCAGAATTTAAATATGAATGAAAGCTGGAAACCCTTTTTGCAATCAAAATATGAAAACATAGTAAAGGGGCCACAGGTCGTATTTTTCCTCGGGACTAGTTGACGTTGTGTGATTCAAACTTGTATTTATGTGTCATTGATATTTTGGGTTTCAAATTAAAATCGGGTTTTGGGTTGCAATCAAGAATGAAATCACAATAAAAAGAAAGGAAACTTAACCATTGAACTTAACGAGTGATGGCAATTCTAACTCAACCAATGGACCACTTAATCCACTAAAGTAAGTAATCAATTTTGGAAAATGAATCTGATTCAAATGCAGAACAAATGCCAATCAATGAAATAGAGACAGTGATGGAAATTTCGAAACAACAAACTTAACACCAATGCTAGCCACGAAATTTAATAACCAAACATTCAAACAACTCAACACAACTAGCTACCACTTCCTAAAGCCAACAAATGCAGAAAAATTCAGTAATGGCCGAATGTAACTCTAGCTGAGTTCAAGCACCATAGCACACTAAAATCAGCATATAATTAGATGCCTATCAATGCCTAAACTGCCTCTTGATACAAAGTTGCAAAGTTGAACAACTTGATATGTAGAAAAGAAAGAAATTGATGTGCCAAAAACTGATGTTAAATGCAGAAAAATCATCTACGCTTGACACAAACAAAAACTACAGAGAACCAACTAATATCGATGCAAACTTCAGCAAAGATTCAAAAACGACTGTCTTTGATACCAAATTCAGTTTACTTGATACAAACTTTAGCACATCCAACCTGAAACAATACATAAATGTAATTAAACTCAAGCAAACTGATCAGCAGGCTATGGAAAGCAAATGCAGAACTTATACTACAATGCAGCACAGAAATGAAGGTTACTGTGATTCAAGAATGGAGCCGATCACTCAGAAACAACTGAAAGAAGAGATGAATTCAGAAACTGCACAAAAACAGGATAATGCAGGGCTGAAATTTCGAATGAAAACTCATGCAGAACTTTAAACCTAATTGCCTAAATGACCTCTGAACTTAGTACAAACTCAATGCAAAGCAACTGACTTCAAATGAAGTCAAACTGGTACAAGATTCAGCAGCTACGAATTAAGAATTGCAGAAATAAAATCATACACAGCCACTGAAACACAAGGAATTGGAAATTGATACGCAAGGAAGAAACACAACACATGTGCTGCAATCTGAGACACGAATTCAGAACAATCAGCTTAGAATTGCAGCAATGACTTCATTTTCTGATATGGGAATCGAATTGCAGGAATGAACAACTAAACTGCAGAAATGAAGTTGGAAGAATTGATACGCAGGGGCTGAGCTAAAAGTTCAGAAACAGAACTGAATGGAAATCAAGCTCAACTCTAATGCATTGGCATGCTAAATGCTATCTTAAATTGCAGGGAATAAACTAAACTCAAATCGGATTCAAAAGAAACTGTATAAACCAGAAATAAGACTTGGCACGCAGAAACAGTTTGGCACGCAACAGATAAAAGAGATTGCAGACATTACACTATGCAAGCAAACTAAAATTAATTCAATTACTCACTAACAAACTAACTATCTAATACTTGCAAACTTCGGAACTGAAACCTAATCACAACTGAAGCAATTTAGAACAGGAAGCTAGAGCAGTTGATATGAAAATAGAACAGAAATGACAGAATTCGAAATTACAGCTAAAACAGAAATTACAATAGGAAATCTAAACCCCAATCACTCCATTAGATCAAGGTCTCCTTGTTCGTCACGCAAGGGCTGGCCTCGAACCCGTAAGCTCAGCAATTCACTGGGAAACTGAATCTGCGAGCCATTTCAGCTCAACTCTGTTCAAGAGGGAAAACCCAATCGATTTCTTCAATTCAGCCTTGTCTGATTGAAATGAAGGTGCGGGAATGATCCAAACACTCCAGGGAACCCCTCTGGATGGCTTGAACTGATGTAAAACTGGACAAAATCGAAATCGAAGCTATCAAATGCAGAACTGCGGAAACCTCTCAACAGCTCTGTTCTTGCCCAATTCCGAGCTGAAACTCCACCGATTACTCTCCCCGGTGACCTCGAACTTGATCTAATGAAGAATGGAAGTGGTCGCGCCCCTTGGATTGAAGAAATAGCTGAAGAAATGAAGAAGAAATGCGAAGAGGAAGAAACTGCGGCGGAGACGCGACGAGCTGAAGAGCTGTGGAAAATTTGCTTAAGTACATAAGCATGGATGACCCAGATTAATTTGAGGAAATCCAACGGCTGATCTTGCTCTGATTTAATCCAAACTTTGATGATGAT
This sequence comes from Boesenbergia rotunda, assembly GCA_024364735.1. Classification (NCBI taxonomy): domain Eukaryota; kingdom Viridiplantae; phylum Streptophyta; class Magnoliopsida; order Zingiberales; family Zingiberaceae; genus Boesenbergia; species Boesenbergia rotunda. The sequence goes on from JAGFNQ010004483.1 coordinate 94,199, forward strand.
GATCTGGGGTCAGGATCTGCCTCGTGGTAGCTCAGATCCTCCAGATGTGCAACGGATGGTCCAGATCAACCTAATCTTTGAATGGACGATCTAGAGCCCTCCGAGCTTGATCCAACGGTTGAATGAGCTCTGATTGGGATGAAACCTTCAGATCTTGATCAGAGTGCTTGATCAACCCTAACCCTAGCTCGGATTGCTTCAGATGGTCCCGGATGGCTCAGATCTAGCCGCTTTTGAATCGGACGGCCTGGATTAATCCGAAGCTTGATAACTCGATCCGGGTCCACTTCCGACTCAAGTTTGACCCAGTATGCCCTAGGTCTAGGATCCTTTCATGCCTACAAAAAATAGATCAAAAATTAGTGGCCAAATAATCCAAATATGTATAAATTTGCAATTAAGTCCAAAATAAGAGGAAATCCTAAAACCTAGGGTAAAATCACAATTAAGCAAGTAAAACATGGGCCAAACATAGATTTTAGCAATTAAAATAATCGACAAAATGGTACTTATCAACCAGCTCCCTTTGAAATCCAGGGCACAAGCTCATAGCATGTCCTCCAGTACTTGATTTACTTTTTTTGTTTGCCCATCAGTCTGAGGATGAAAGGCGGTACTGAAACGCAGCTTTGTGCCGAGAGTTTTATGAACACATTCCCAAAATTGCGATGTGAAGTGACCATCTCTATCTGAAATGATGGTCTTGGGAATGCCATGCAGTCTGATGATTTCCTTAGCATACAATTGAGCCAGTTGCTCAATCGAATATGTCATCTTGATTGCTAGGAAATGGGCTGACTTCATCAATCTGTCGACGATAACCCATATAGCGTCGTATCCATTTGTAGTTCGGGGAAGACTTGAGATGAAATCCATAGAAATGTCTTCCCATTTCCATTCTGGAATTTGGATCGGTTGCAGAACTCCTCCAGGCCTCTGGTGTTCCGCTTTGACTTGCTGGCAAGTCAGGCAGGTACTGACGTGCTGAGCTACATCCCTCTTCATACCGGACCACCAAAACCTCGTCTTCAGATCTTGGTACATCTTGGTGGATCCCTGATGCATAGAATAGAGGGTTCCGTGAGCCTCCTCCAAAATCTTCTTTTGTAGTTCTGGATCATTAGGGATACAGAGTCGATCCCTAAGGTATATTACCCCATTATCGGCGATACGAAAATCATCGCCTTTGCCTTCAAGAATTTCCTGTTTAACCTTCTGAAGACTTGGATCACCATTTTGCTTCTCTAGTATGTCATCGAATAGTGCCGGCATAATTGCCAGGGCCGAAAGTCGTCCGGAAATGACCTCGATCCCGTAGCTCATAATTTCCTTCTCCAGCGGTCGGGACAATACTGATAAGGACATTAATGTGGCACTAGACTTTCTGCTGAGTGCATCATCTACCTTGTTTGCTTTGCCTGGGTGATAGAAGATCTCGCAGTCATTGTCTTTTACGAGTTCTAGCCATCGACGTTGTCACATATTGAGGTCCTTCTGAGTGAAGCAATATCGCAGACTCTGGTGATCTGTATAAATCTTGCACTGTGCTCCATATAGATAGTGTCTCCATATTTTCAGAACAAAGACCACGGTTGCCAATTCTAAGTCGTGAGTGGGATAGTTCCTTTCATGTTCCTTCAGTTGCCTAGAGGCGTAGGCAATGACTTTACCATTCTGCATCAGTACAGCTCCGAGTCCCAATCTGGAGGCATCGCTGTACATATCGAATCCCTTGTCATTTTCTGGAAGAGTCAAGATTGGAGCACATGTAAGTCTTCTTTTCAGCTCCAAGAAACTCTTCTCGCATTCGTCTGTCCATATATATTCCTTGTTCTTCTTGGTGAGAACCGTCATCGGTGCTGCGATTTTGGAGAAGTCTTCTACGAATTTTCGGTAATATCCCGCTAATCCGAGAAAACTCCTGATCTCGCTAGCATTCTTGGGCCTGCTCCAGTTACTGACGGCCTCAATCTTCTTCGGGTCAACCATGACTCCATCTTTGGAAATAATATGACCGAGAAAGGACACTTGGTCCAGCCAGAATTCGCATTTGGAGAACTTGGCATACAATTTCTGTTCCCGAAGAATCTGTAGTACTATCTTCAGGTGCTCGGCATGCTCTTCTTGATTTCTCGAGTAGATAAGGATATCGTCGATGAAGACGATCACAAACTTGTCGAGGAAAGCCAAGAATACCCGATTCATCAGTTCCATAAACTTTGCGGGAGCATTGGTCACTCCGAAAGGCATCACGACGAACTCATAATGCCCATATCTGGTCTGGAAGGCCGTTTTCGAAATATCGTCTGGCTTGACTTTTACTTGATGGTAGCCAGATCTGAGATCAATCTTCGAAAATACGGTAGCTCGCTTTAGTTGGTCGAATAGGTCATCGATCCTTGGAAGGGGGTACCTAACATTGTTTACACATAGTTCAGGTTTTGAACTTCAGTAAATTACTTCACCATCATGTTCTTACCTATTCTTGATTGTCACGTTGTTTAGCGCTCTGTAGTCGATACACAGGCGCATCATGCCGTCCTTCTTCTTGACAAATAATACCAGAGCTCCCCATGGAGAGTGACTAGGGCGAATAAATCCCTTGTCGAGTAGCTCCTGTAGTTGTCTGTGCAGTTCCTTTAACTCGGCCGGCGCCATACGGTAGGGTGCCTTGGAGATCGGATTTATACCAGGAATCAGTTCGATTTCGAATTCAACCTCTCTGTCAGGGGCTAATCCTGGTAACTCATCCGGGAATACTTCTGGATAATGGCATACTATTCTGACATCTTCCAGCTTCTGGTCCGTTGCCTGTTCTGTACTGACCACATGTACTAGAAAACCAGTGTATCCCTTGTCCAACATTTTCTGCGCCTCGAGAGCCGATAAGAATTTCCCGGTTCTTTTCCTTAGCTCTCCAATAAATTCGAACATGGTTTCTGCCTCGGGCTGGAAGACCACTTTGCGTTTACGACACTCGATGGAAGCACCGTATTTGCTTAGAAAATCCATACCCAGTATTACATCGAAGTCTTACATGTTGAGTACTATCAGGTCGCAATAGAGTTCCCTTTCTGCGATTCTGATTGGTACGGCACGCAACTGGTGAGTGGATGCCATTGTCTCTCCCGAGGGTAGGGTTGTTAAAAACTTGCAGTTTAGAACTTGTAAGGGTATGTCTATCTTCTTAGCATATATCGTGGAAATGTAGGAATGCGTTGCCCCATTATCAAATAAAGCAGTAGCATGCTGACTGTAAATAATTATCTGACCTGTGACAACGGTGGAAGCATTTGCCGCATCTTCTTTTGTTAGAGAGAAAACCCTGGCGTTCATAGTAACCGGCGGGGCCTCCAATCTGCCTTGACTGATTTGAGGACCTTCCAGTGCGGCTTGCATATAGTGCAGCTGTGCAGGGGTACTCTGGTACGGTATCGGCTGCTGAGAAGGTGTCGGGGCCTTGGTAGGACAGGTAAAGGCCTTGTGTCCCTCTTGTCCGCATATGAAGCATTTGTTTGTACCCTTGCGGCATTCCCCAGGATGATTGTTTCCACATTTTTCACACGGATTGTACTTGGGCTTCTTATCTGCTGGGCCGCCTTTAGAATTGTTCCACTTTTTCTTGTCATTGCGGTTCCCTTTCTAGCTAGTACCCGCGAGCTGAGGCTTCTGCCCGCCTGAGGGGGCTTGGCTCTTGCTTTGCTGATTTATGTTGTTCAGATAATGCTCGATGATCAAAGCACTGCTGAACAGCTCCTCAGCGGTCTGTGGTCTATTAACTCCACCGGCCACGTTTAGAGCTATCTCTGGCCGTAACATCTTCAGCATAAGGCGGACCTTTTCTTTCTCCGTCTTGACCAACTCCGGACATAGGCGGGCCAGTCGGTTGAATTTCTTGACGGCTTCGCTGACAGACAGGTTGCCTTGTCGGAATTCCGTGAATTCATCATAATGTTTGTTGGTGACCTGCAGGTGGAAGAACTCCTCGAAAAATTCCGTCTCGAAGTCTGTCCACTTCATCAGGTTCACGGGTCTCTTGGCCTTGACCCTTTCCCACCACATTCTGGCATCGCCAGAGAGGCAGAATGACGCACATTTTATCTTCTCGTGCTCCGGCCAATCCAGCAGCTCCATAGTACTCTCCACCGTCTTGAACCAGGCCTGCGCATCCCATGGCTCGCAAGCACCTGAGAAGGATTCCGGCTTCAGCCTCTGCCACTGGATTAAATAGGCTTCCGGTCGTATTCCGGTGGCAGGGCCTGTCGGGGGTGCTGGCGTAGCTGGGGGTGTAACTGTTATCACGGGCTGGTTTGGTGGTGGAGTAGCAGCATTTCCCTGTTGAGTCATCAGGGTGTTGATGCTCTGCTGTTGTTCGGTGATCTGACGCTGGAGTTCTACGACTATGTGCGTCAGGTCAGGCGGGGGTGCAGTTACGTTTGTTCTGGTACTTCTTCTAGTCATGTTATCTTCACGAAATAACACATAGGCTAGTATAAGGTTACTGTTATTTCCATTCATATACATCTTAAATCATTGTCATTACAAGGCATGATAAGGTATCTTCCCAGTTTTATCCAAGGTAAGATCATGCTTCCGTCATACATATCATTTTAAATCATTGTCATCATAAGGTATCTTCCTAGTTTTATCCAAGGTAAAATCATGCTTCCATCATACATATCATGCATCATACCTGCATAATTCAGTTATCAATATAAACATGAAATAAGACAAGTATAGAATTTCTTACTTGGAAGCGGCAGGAGGTAGGCTTGATGTGTGTGTAGTGAGATGACAGTGGGCTCTGATACCAAGCTGTAATGCCCGCCCCTTACCGTTAGGCGGCGCGTTACCTTAAACCCTTTTTTTTTCTTACTTACTCATATCATTGCGTATGAATCTAACATTGCAGCGGAAATGAAACATAACTAAAAGCATATGCAACGATAAGGAAGTAATAACATCATATAACATCTAATAGCATCCATAGTTAAATAAACTCCAAAAGAACTAGCAAGTATCATGCATAAAGTAGCAACATATGTCTTATTAGAAATAAGAACTAAGTCTATAGATGCACTAAAGTGGATCGATCAGTCAAGTCACCACCACACACATTAGCCCTTCCTGCAGCTGCCCATTCCTCAGAAATTTCTATGTTGATCTGCAACATAAGCAAACAAACTATAAGTATAAAACTTAGTAAGCTCTTTCCTACTCACTAAATCCTTACGTCGCATGCATTTTAAAACATATAACATTTCATGGATACCATAAAATTCATAAGGCACATAAGATACATGAAGACATATAAACATAGAACATGTGCATTTCAAAACAGTAAGATGTTCTTTGGAAAACATAGTAAATAATACTTTAAAATCATATACATCATCTTCTTTGGGGTCCCCGGCATTGTACCCAGTCTTTCTTTTGCGCGCATACCCCTATGTAGGATGCGAGGTAGCTAATCCCAACCTACAGGGGTCTACATTCTAGGCTTACTATCTTTCAGCCTAGGGACAGCATCATCGGTAGTCCGGAACCGTGGATCTTTTCAAGATCCGGTACAAGCAAATCTTTAAAGTAAAATACATACATGCATTCTTTTCTTTTCTTTCTTTCTTTCATATAGAACATGCATTCCTTTCGTTCTTTCTTTCTTTCATATTGCATGTACTATAGACATTCAATCATTCATAATCATAAGCATACTTTCATATATAGAACATGCATTCTTTCTTTTTCTTTCTTTCTTTCATATTGCATGTACTATATGCATTCAATCATTCATAAACATAGGCATACTTTCATGGCATAATCATTAGCATAAATAGAAAGACATGGAAGGACCTTTCTTTTAACACATGTAAGTGAAGCAACCATCATGCTAGTTTCATCAATACATCATACATATAACATGCTTGTCTTAATCAAGGCAATATGTTAGTTTAATCTTTCTTTTCTCATCTTAATACATGCTGGCCGAAACTTCATAGCAAGGATATCATAGCATAAAACCCACATAACATTGGAATAAAGACATACATTACATAAGAGGTCATTTATAAGTACACTGGTAGTCAAGACTTCACTAAACACTAGTTTAGGTGCATGAATTGTACTTGAACTTATTCTTAGCCTTTATTCTAGTAATTGGCCAAAATTCACAGCATGGATAACATAGTATAAAAGTCATATAATGATGAAAATAAGAACATACGTTACACATGGAATCATATACAAGCACACGGGTAGTCTAGGCTTCATTGAACACTAGTTTAGATGCATGTTTTGTGCTTGAGCTTATTTTTAACCCTTATCCCAGTATTTGTCCGAAATTCACAGCTAGATAACATGGCATGAAAGTTATCCAATCATGGAAATAAAACATAATTTACATGAGAGATCATTAGCATGTACAACAGTAAACTAATCTTCACTAAACCTTAGTTTGGGTGCATGAATCGTACTTGCACATATTCTTAACCCTTACCCTTATAATTTGCCAAAATTCACAGCATGTATAACATGGTATAAAAGTTCATATAACATGTAAACAAAAACATATTTTACCATTAAGGTCATATACAAGCATAAAGGTAGTCTAGGCTTCATTAAACACTAGTTTAGGGGCATGCTTTGTACTCGAACCTATTCTTAACCCTTATTCTTGTAATTTGTTGAAACTCACAATAGGGATTTCATAGCATAATCATTCACCTAACATGGGAATAAAAGCATATTTTTCATAAGAATTCATTCACAAGTGCAAAAGTAGTTTGTACTTCATCAAACACTAGTTTAGGTGTATGATCTAGAGTTCTACTTGGATTATCATGCATATGGGTACATGTAACATTTTTCTAAACATCAATACATAGAATGGAGCATGAGTTTAGGCTCAAACAACTTAGATAAGGTACTGACCCTAAGGTATAAATTATTTCCATCATGAAATAAAACACCCAATCACATGCATATCACTTGATTTAACTATAACTTCATGAAGGTCTATAAAAATCTGTTTTAAGTAATAATTTAAGGTCCCTTGGCTGAATGTTACAGGGGTCCCTTAGCATAGATTCCACAAAATTTCTTGGCCTAAAACATTTATATAGCAAGGAAACAATCATTAGAACAATAGCCTACTTCATGCATCAACATTTATCCATTTCATGACTTGGCCGAATTCTTCCAAGTCCTTTACATCATGGAGGACATTCAAACACCATGTATCCATCATATATTCATTACAAAAAGGTAGTAACAATTTCATGAACTCTTCCTTTAAGTTTTTGGACATAGAAAAAAGGGGGTACCCCTTTATGGCCGAAACTTCCCTCAAGGTTTTCTTCCATTCTCTTTCACCCAACATCACAAGCAAACATAAAAATCATAAAAATACATAAAAAGCCATTATGTTGCAGGTGAGGGAGTCTTACTACTTGTGCTTATGTTCCCAAAAGATCTCCAAATTTTTGAGAAGAAAAGACCTCTTAAACTCTAGCACTCCTCTTGTTCTTCTCTTCTTTTGGTCCGGTTTTCTCTAGGAGGTGAAGGACTTGAAAATGGCAGCAAGGGCAGCAAGGATTTCGGTGAGGAAGAGGAGGAAGGGGAAGAGTTTGGTGGAGAGAAAGGGGGGTTTCTTGGCCGAAAATGCCTTAGGCATTTCCTCCTCTTCATGGCCTTTTATGGTGAGTAAAGAGGCAAGCACCTCTTTAATGGTGTCTCTTCAATTTTTTTGTGTCTCTTCATCTTCTTTCCCACTTATCTACAATTTCCCATCCTCTTCTATTAGCACTCCCTTGCTAGGTGAATTGGTTACATGAATATTCTTAGGGCTTTGCTTTCCTTTGAGGTCCAAGGTTCAATCCTTGGCACCTCTTTTTTTTTTTTTCAAGCCTATGTAACCAAAGCCCAACAAGAGAATGCTACCCATTTAGTTCATACACATGCATATTCATATCATTATTCATTCATTCATGTGCATGATGTCAAGCATAATATTAATGTAGCATATAAAACATAATTATCACACACATTCACCATATATCAAGAAGGTGCTTAATATCTTCTTTATTCGCAATTTCCCCCTTTAAATTCATAATTTTATTCTTGGCCACATGTTCAATTATTACATCATTCTAGAGGGAAATTTGGGGTGTTACACGGCTGGCCGGACCTTGGACCTTGAGGTGGCCGGCGGCGTGAGGAGGAGAGGTTAATAGGTGGCCGGCGCAAGATAATCCTAACTCTCTAGGGTTTGTGTTGGTGGTTGGAAGAAGCTTGAAGAATGGAGATTAATTCGAGGCTCTTGGTGACTCCACGTCTTGGTAGCTCATCGCCCACACGACGTCCAAGAGGGGAGGGTCATAAGGTAGAAGACTGCGAGGTAAACGACAAGGTATACCTCTCCCTAGCTCTGTCTTTCTTTTGCTATGTTATTGCTTTGATTTTGTCTATCATTGCATGTTGTTAATTAATTATCATAGATTAATTTTTTTGTTAATTAATATGATAATTAATTTATGTCATGGACCCCGATAACAAACACAAGAATCAGCGATCCATTCGTCGTCTTTTCCACAGTTGATTAATCCGGAAAGTTACAAGGTCTTAACTTTGGTTTTGGCTAGGTTGTGACTTGGATTAATTGACACGACGACGAGACGGTCATTTAGGAGACGGGTCTCTATTCAGATTAAAATTTTAATTTGTAGACATAGAGAGGTCTCTTATGTTCGACCCCGTGGTTGCCTAGGAAACCGCCAAGCCATACAAGGGTTTATTCCCATCACCTGAATCGTCGATTACTGGATAATCTTTGTAACGGTCCTCGCAGCCATCAATTCTAGACCGTTGTGATGATTAAGGCTTTGATGGCCGCGTATCACGGGTCGTGACTATCCCGTAATAATTGGTGATGATTATCCACCGATCCGAAGAAAGGGAACCGTTACTTGCAGTCGAGTACTCCTTGGGCTCGCTACCTTGAGGTGATCTCGGGCTCCTTTGGCCCGGGGGGGGGGGGGGTCCTGGGCGTTCGCCTTCCTAAGGTGATCTCGGGAACCTACCCTCTCGAGGTGATCTCGGGTGTGTGTCCTTCTGGAGCAATTTCAAGACTATGTCTACCAGAGTTGGTCTCGGGAATCCACCTTCCCGAGGGGGTCTCGGGCATCCGGGAAAGAGAGCTGTCCAGACTTGGTAAATCTTGCCACATAGCTTTTTCAGTCCACGTGTCAGCCATGGAGTGCTCAACCCCATCAACCAATATATTAGACAAATCATAATATAGTGGTGTTGGTCAACACAATAGTGTTGATCTTTCAAACCCAACATCATTGTATTGTGATTTGTCCAATACATTGGTGTTAATTTTTGAAAACCAACACCACAATAATCCTAAACCTTCAAAACCAACACCACTGTGTTGTGATTTCTCCAACACAGTGGTGCTCATATTTATAAAACAACACCACAATGGATATGATCCTTCGAAATCAACACTACTATATTGCAATTTATCCAACACAGTCTATTTTTAAAAATTCATATAGGCAATTATGCTTTGATAAAATAAATACTAAGGTGGTAATATTTTTTTAAAAAATAAATACCAAAGTGGTGATGTTTTTGTTAGGATGTATACTAAAAGCCTTGATTTTGATTAGGATACATTTACATTTTAAAGAGAATCGCAAAATCACACAGTGCATGTTTATATTCGTATGTGCACAAAATGTCTGATACTTGGCATTGTAGATAACATGGTGTGGGTATCGCACAGAAGATCATGTTATCAGGTTCCTTGCCAAAGTATAAGAAAGAAGCTCACAACCGAGATGGAGTTGGACAAACCATCGGCATGGTTGTAGTGTAATTAGGTGTGGTTTATCTTAATCATAGAATTACACTAGTGTACTTTGTGTACATTCAGTAAGACCAAAAGAGAGGTCATCCAATTTTGAACTGACTTAGTAAATTGGATTAGACCTCGGATATATATTATGGAGTACGATCTCTTAATCCCGAAATAATAACGGGCACGCATAATTAGTTATTATTTCTTTGACATACCAATGGCGAGATTTATTCTGTTAAATCGATAGGTCCGGTAAATTGGGAAATAATATTAATTAGATGGTGTGCCGTTGATTATTGACAAAATTCGTGTCTTGGTGAGTCGGGTTGATGATGCCCTCTTGGTGAGCTCAAAAGGAACGTTATGTCAAATCTTGCAAGTGGACTATGGTCCGACATGATGAAAAGGTTAAGTGGTACTAATCAAGGATCAAGAGGATAATTAATTTAATTATCAGTAAATTAAATTAATTATTGGGCATTCAATATCTTAAACATGGGGAGATGGACGACTCATAATATGTGGAGCCATATGAAATTATGGGGGTTGGTGAGGAAGTACAATGGGATCCTTTAGTGGAATGGATCACCATTAATGGATCAGGTTTGGATCCATTAGTGGGCCAAGAACCAACTCCTCCTCATGGTCCCTATCTTAGCTCTATAAATACCCCATAGGAGTCATGAAACAAGGTTAATGAATTAATCGATAATTAATTGGAATTTTTCCAATTAATTAAACCCTAAAACCTCTCTCTCTCTCCTCCTCTCTTCTCTTCCACCTCTTCCCTAGGGCAAACCGACGGTGAAGAAAAGAGAGAATCCTTTCCTCTTTTCTTCTTCTCCTCTCTTCCAAACCATTGCCAGCAACCAAGAGCAACCGGTGGAGCTCTCCTCTGTCGATTTTGGTGAACAGTGAGGTAGGAGGAGGTGTGGTTTGCCGGCACAAGGAAGGAAGGTGGCGCCGGCAATGGGGTGAAGAAACATCCTTGGTTTCTTCCTCTCATCTTCTCATCTTCCAGATCTTCTACTGCGGATGTTCACTAGACAAGGAGGAGTTCTCTTTTCCTTTGTGTCTCGCGGAAGTAGAGGAGGAAGAGGGGTGGTTGCCGGCGAGAAGGACTCTCTCCCTTTTGGTGTTTGTCACCTGCAAAAAGGAGAGGTTGGAGGAGCTCTTCTTCCTTGTGGAGTTGCTGCCGCAGGATAGGAAGAAGTAGGGAGGTTGGCGCGGGCTGTGGTGAAGGAGAGGAGCTCATCTTCTCACCTTCATCTTCTCATCCTTGAAGGGACGCCGGCGGGACCAAACCCTAACCCTAGTGTTTGGTGTTGGCGCAAGGAAAGGAAGAAGAGAAGGATTAATTGGCGTGCCTTGATGACTCCGCGTCTTGGTAGATCGTCGCCCACACGACGTCTAAGAAGGGAGGGTTATAAGGTAGAAGAATATGAGGTAAACAATGAGGTATAACTCTTCCGAGCTCCGTTTTACTTTTTCTATGTTTAATTGTGCCATGATTTTATGCCTCGTCATTTTATGTATGTTTATTAATTATTTTGATTATTTATCATGGATAATAATTAACTAACTGGACCCCGAATACAAACACAAAAATCGGCGATCCAATCATCGTCTTTTATGTGGTTAATTAATCCGGAAAGTTACAAGGCCATAACCTTGGTTTTGGCTAAGTTGTAACTTGGATTAATTAACATGCCGACGAGATGGTCGTTAGAGGGATGGGTCTCTATTCGGATTAAAATATTAATCCATAGACATAGAGAGGTCTCTCAGGTATGACCCCATAGTTGTCTTGGAAATCGCCAAGCCAAACCTAACCAACAACTGGTATCAGAGCAAGGTTTCCGATTTTGTGTGTTTAGGATTCAGTTATTTTTTGCACATTATCATGTACATTATTTTCCTGGATAATATTTGATATGCGTAGGCTAACTTTGTGTTGCAGACACTAGATTCCAACTATTATGGCAATTGTGGTTGTGTATGTAATTGATTGTGTGAGATGTATATTAATTGAATCCTCGGGGTTGACGAGGCTAGATAAGTTAGTTAATTTTTGTAATTAAATATGGCACTTGTTTAGCCATACTTTTTATTTACATTTGATCTAGATGACATGTACACTCCTTTGTGGAGTATAGGATCAATGGATGTAAATAAGTAAGCTAATGATCTCGGCTCGGGGACTCCTTCATGGTGGCTTGCGCATGGAAAGGATGGAGCAGAGAGGTGACGACACGGCTGGGCATTGGAAACCAAGGCCATAATAGTTGGAAAAATCTAGGATTTTTCATTGCACTATTATATTGGTTTATGTGCTTGTTGTGTGTGTGCATGTGAAAAACCTCAAATATAAATAACTAAGTGGGAGAGGGACCCTAAGGGTCCGCGACCTCCATTACAATTTAATAAATGATGCGAACAAACCCGCGAGTCAGCTCTGAGTGCCTTCCTCCATAACGGATAGGCTTGTTTTGCGGATCACTAGGTTAGAAAAGATTATAGAAAATTATTGAAGAGCATGTGTACTTCCCCAACGGAAGACACATAATTGGAAATAATTTTCTTAATGTCGTGTAATGGTAAACACTTAGATGCAAATATTAGTATCCCTCCCCAACGGAGTCACTGCTATTATTTGTAAGGCCGAAGAGGACCAACTATTAATTTTACTTGTCAAAAAGTTAGGTTGACAAGATAGTAAAATTAATGGGTAAAACCTCCTCTCACAAATGTAGAATTCGTATACGTCCACATTAACGTAGCATGCGTAATTCTCGGTGTTTTGAGGTGTTGGTAGATTTTTTTAATAAATTGTTTTTGAGGAGTCAATTTATTTTCGAAATCTAAAGTGTGTGATTGTTATGATTCTCAGGTGTTTTAAAATGGATCTAGACCCACTTGAACTAATTGAGAGAAAACCAACTTAATGCCCCTAACAATAAGGATTGGGAATTAAATATGGATTTTGTCTCTACTGTCGAGGAACCCAAATGTGATCTTGTCGAGTTCTGTGCCAAAAAACCTAGCGAGATTAATATTGAAGAGGAGTTTGAATATTTTAGGAAATGGCTTGAAGTAAATGAGACGACTGAGTGTCATCAAAATCAGGCTTCTTCCATTACCAGTAATAAAATATCCGAACTCGACGAACTCTTCGGGCAAAGTAATTGAGCCGCTAGGCATAAGGTTTTGAAGAACTTGATGACAACTATCTTGGTTGAGGGTATGCCCGTAAGGGAACATGTTCTCAAAATGATGGTTTGGCTGAAGGAGTGGAAATCCTTGGAGCAAAAATTGATGAGGAAACCCAGATCGATTCTATCCTCCTATCTCTACCAAAGAGTTTTGAGGAGTTTCGCCTAAGATACAATATGGACGATCGTGCATATTCGTGGGCAGAGCTTCTAACAGAACTCGAGGCGGCAGAGGGGTTTTGTCCTCAGAGTTCACATACTTTCGTTGCTCAAGGAGTTTCTACTTCTAAACCGAAAGGAAAGAAGAAGAAGAAACAAGTTGGAGCAAAGAAAGAATTACAGGGACCTCAGGGATGCATGAAGAAGCCGAAAGGCAAGTGCTTTGTGTGCAAGCAGTCTGAACATTGGAAGACGGATTATCCCTGCCGTCAGAGTAGTGTTGCAGGTATATTTCCTTCTTTTGTTGTTGCAACATGTTTAGCGGTGATATCTACCGGCACCTGGTGTGTAGATACGGATGCCACTAATCATGTCTGCATTTTTTGTGCAGGGGTTCCAGGAAATCCAACGGCTAGCTGAGGAGGATATTACTGACTACATGGATGGCTAAGGAGATGACTTTTGCAGTGGGAGTTTTATCTATGCCTTTAGCATAGGATGATATAGTTTTGGCTTTATAGAGATTGCCTTTATGTACTTAGCTTTTTAGAAAAACTTTTTGTTCAGTTTCTGGAATAAGATATTTCTATTGCTTTTATTTGATTAAAAGTGGAATAGAAGAATTATGTATTAAAGTACATAGATAGGCAATTAGTACATAAAACCAAGAACTCTCATGATGCAATATAAGTTATCATCTTAACTAAAGTAAGTGAAAGGTTCCTTCCAAGTAGAACCAAACATATATTTTGGCTCTAAGGTTTAGTTTGTTAACCTCTAGTGGGATTCAAAAATGGTCAACCAATAAGCCCTTGAGTTCATTGGTAAAGGAAGACTTGTCTTCCTTAAAGATCTATTGACTCTTACTAGGGAGGTAACAAAACCAAATAGGCTTGTTCTAAGCCTAGGGGCATAGAGCCAAAGATATGTAAGAAATGGTTCATCTTGATAAGTATAAGTTCTTAGTCTATCCAGAATAGAGGTACCTTTGAATATTTTGCTTATTTTATAAATAATTATTCAAAGGACAAAGTACATTTACTTGATGTACTGCAAGACTGAATACTTTGATGAGATCAAAGAGTTCATGTCTGATGCAGAAGAAACATCAGAGTAAAAGTATTGTGACATTATGATTAGATCATAGTGACAAGTACCTCTAGGGATAGTTGTAGGACTTACTTATCAGAGAATTGGGATTTGATCCCAATTCACTCCACCTGGTGCGCCCCAACAGAATGGTGCAACACATGGAAGGAAGTGTTGGTGCAAGTTACATCAATGATGTTCTCCTCTAAGTGTTGTAATGTTTGACAATTTACTTAAGTCAGTGATACATTGAACAGACAAAGGGGAGTTAAGAGAGGAGTAACAAAATGGACCAAAGTCCTAGTAAATCTAGGCAATATGTCCTGGTTCGGAGAATTGGGCAATAAGTCCTGATCGAGGATTGGGCACTAAGTCCTGGCAAAGGGCTGGGCACCGAAGACCTGCTCGGAAGGTGGGCACTAAGTCCTGGTCGAGGACTGGGCAAGAAGACCTGGCCGAGGGTTGGGCACCGAAGTCCCAGACTTAGGGTTTGGGCACGAAGTCTTGGTCCGAGGGACTGAGCAACTTAGCTGAGCGATGACTAAGGACAGAAGTAGAGACGGGTCAGGGTTTGGATGTCTCGTGATCCGAGAGTATCGGAGGCTAAGCAAAAGTCCACCTGAAGGACTGGGTGGCAACCGTCTCCTGAATGGAGTAGGTGAAAGGCGCGTTCTCGGGGGTGGAAACTTGCGTCGGTTCGACCTAGGATTTTGTGGAAATCCGAAGTCCAAACCAAGTCCTTAAGGCTAATATTGTGTGTATATTTGCTTTGTATTTGTGTATCTTGCAGGTACCAAGAACCGGAGACAAAGCAGGCAAGGGGCTGGAAACCAGCCAAGCCAGGCGCCCCTATTGATGGGGGCGCCCAGATCAAAGAGCAAAAACCAGCTTTGGGCTGGAAGCTTTGAAGCCAGGCACCCAGTAGGTTCCAGGCGCCCAGGTCAAAGAAAGAAAATGGCAGTTTCGTGAAGTAAGCAGAATAGGTTTCCATTCAAGCGCCCGGGATGATACGGGCGCCCAAGTTGAAAGCTGTATTTGCTGTTTCGAGTCCGAAACACAGATAAGCCTTCACTCAGGCACCTGGGAGGTCCGGGGCACCCTGGTCAGAGATTTTATCAGCCGCGATGAGTTCGGAGCGGGGATAAGGTTTGACCAAGTCTATAGGGGCGCCCCCACCGTTACAGGCGCCCGAATGAAGCCTATATAAGGGGTTTCGACCCCTCTGCTTCAAACACAACTTCCAAGAGTGATTCTAATCATTCTGACCGACGACAATGCGCTAAAGACGGGGCTCTATGACCGGGAGCCTCGAGGAGGAAGTGCGCGGCACTTCGGAGATCCAGATCGGCCGAGCGTCAAACCTTGTTTTGTTCGCTTTGCGTTTATTATTCTGCATTTAATTTTCTATATCTGTGCTTGTAATTATCAACTGTAAGATGGGTTTTCTCCACCTCCAGAAATTCCGGAAAGGAGACCAATAGTGGACTCACGCCGAGTACATAGGCCTTGGACGTACTGACCCTGGGGGGTCGGGAACCAAGTAAATAAATCCCGCGTGTCTGCTGTGATTGTTTGTTTTATTCGTTCTGTTTTACTTTTCCGCTGCACTAACGCTCTGAGTCTAGAAAGAACAAATTTATGATTTCTGCGAGAAAGATTTACGGTCGATATTCACCCCCCCTCTATCGACGGCACCGGTCCTACAGGAAGAAGGTCTCTTAAGCTAATAGTTAAGAAGATGATAAGCCACTCTGAGATTAGCCAAATTTGTTCAAAAGGGATATGTCCTGGATATGACGGTGTATATACTTGATTCTAGGTTAGTAGTCTCTTAAAACCCCATAGAAATGTGGACTAAGCAAAGGCTTAGTCTAAGGCATATTCAGATTGTGAGTAAATCAGCACGTGTGTTGAACAAAGACACTGACAAGTTGAAATCTAGTGCACATGTTTGTAGGCTATCCTAAGGGAACAATAAGGTGGTTTGATAATCCTAAGGATCAGAGGATATTCGTTGGGACGAATGTTTGATTCTTAGAAAAAGGACTATGTAATAAACCACAAGTCCATGAGTAGAACTATTCTGAGATACATTTGATCTTAGTACCAACATTACAAGAGGAATATCACAAGGCACTGCACCTCGGATCATAGAAGATACCTTATCATAGTGAGAGGGTTGTTAGTCAACCTAGAGGATTCATGTTCTTGGAGAGTCTATGGCCTGGGTCCTTGGTGAACATGAAACAGATCCCTGGATCTATGATCATCCGCTTTGAAAAGACAAATCCAATTATATGGATTTGTTCAAAGGACGGATAAGATTGTGTATACAAGTAATGTGACAGAAACGTAGTCGTATTCTTGATCTATACGTAGATAATATTTTGTTGGTTGGTAACAATGACGAAATATTGTCAGAGTAAGGGTATGGTTGTCCACACAATTATGAAGGACTTGGAAGAAGTAAGACACATCCATGGGATCAATGATCTAAGGGATCTCCAGACAAGAATGATGTGTTTATCATGAGCTTCATATAAAACACTGTCCTAGCTCATTTTAGCATGGATACCTCCAAGGAAAAGTTTTGTACTTTTCGGCTTTGGAGCTACTCTATCTAAAGAGATATGTTTAGATTATCAAAGGTGATAGAGTAGGTAATGACAGTTCCTCTAGCATCGGCTAAAGGAAGTCTCATGTATGCTAAAAACAAGCCCAATATCTGTTGTGCCATAGGCATAGGTAACAGATATCGGAGTTGTTAGTGATATGAGAGAAGTGTCCTAAGGCAATCGCCTTATGATTGTAATCATTTATTCTAATAAATGAATATTCACTATTTGAGTATACATGTTTGTGTATTTGATTGAGATCTTAAACTCATTTACTGAATGTCCGCAATACAATTCATAGCATGAGAGAATTTGTGATGAATTCACAACTAGTGATTATCTCTACATGTGCAATTGTGAAGTATTGAAATTGTCCCTAGTTGATGAATTGATAAATACGGACACTATCAATTCTATTGAGACTAGCATGGGTTATTCTCTAATCAGCTGATTCTCACTGGCTGGTGATATTAAGATGTCCGGAGATAAACATGAATGCTAGTTAAGGGAACTAGTTCATTGGAGTGACTGACTGTAAAACTTCATATGGTAGTCTACATATAGATATGTCAGTGAAGTTCTTACTGCAGCTTAAGTGTGATGTTCCTTTGACTTGCGGTGTTCAAGTCATCTTGGTCATGGAGACTTATACTTTGACATCTTAAGCAAGCATCTCCAAGGAGGTGTGGACCCAGGATGATTGGGTATAAGCCGAAGTGCCTGAAGATGTTTGAACAGCCTACAAAGGATTCACCACTCCTTGCGAGGAGATGTATACCCGAGGCCTATCGTCGGATTGTTACTCGAAGCCTCTGGCCAGAGCATGACATGTTCAGAGTACGAATCTCTTAAATACATGAGAGTAATTAGAATCCGTAGGACGAGAAAAAGTTACTTAGGCTAGGTGTGACGTAGTTAGCCTAGTGGGGACTGACACACATAGACCATGTCCTGAACCAAGTGGGTATAAGATGGTGAAGGAAATGGGGCACAATTCATTATAGCTGCTGAAGGGTTTCAGAATTGTTTCTGAGGTCAACCGTTGATCTTTCGATTAATTGGGGATCATGATGTACTACTAGGTGTCACTCATGATCGTTCTATAATTGATTAATAATAGACGACCAACATAAATCAAAAGCCTATTTAGTCACACGCACTACAAGTAATCCGAGGGATTTAAAACGAGTTGAAAATTGGATTTTCCAATCAAGAGAGATTAAGTTTGGTTGAGCCAAACGATAAGTCGAATCTGAATTTTTCAGAGACGCATCGGAAGCGTAAAATGGCTAAGTCTTTTGAAGACTTAATAGATGAATAAAGTAAGTTTAATTCATTGGGGCTTGGCTTGGATGGGCCGGCCAAAGTGGGCCTCCATCCTCTTTGCTTAGCCGGCCACAACAAAGGGAGAGAACTAAGTTTTTGGTTCAATTTATAAAATAAACCAAGTGTGGTTTGTTTTATAAAATTATGGATGATATAAATTTTTATATAATAAACCAAGGTTTGGTTTATTTTTCATGGAAATTAAAATGAACCATGAATTGGTTTATTTTATAAAATCAATCAAGGATTGATTTACCATGATAAGGAAATTTATTCCATAGGAGAGAAGAGACTTGATTGATTTTTTATCATGAATTAAATATGATTTTAACCATGATATAAAATCAAACTTGGCATGATGGAATAAGTTATTCTATATTTGAGAGGCTTGATGGTTGAGAGGCCACTATATAAAGGACCCAAGGCAAGACTTGGGTGATAATAATAGTGATGAAGGCATAGGTTCTCTCTCTCTCTTTCTCTCCTTCTCTTCTCCCCTTCTTGCCGTGTGCCAACCAGCCCCAAGAAGGAGCACCAGCCCGTCCCTGCCCTTTCCCTGCCGACCACCACCTGCTGCCGGAGAAGGAAGCTCCGGCCATCTCTTGGCCGGAAGAAGGTGCTGCCGGAATTAGTGTTTGCCGCAAGCCTCTTCTTTTGCTTCGCCGGAATTTTGATTCCGGCCATCCTTTTATGGTTAGTCTTTCGACTTCTCTCTTGGTTTTTCTTGTCGCATTCTCGGAGAATCTAGTAGTTCTCGAGAACACGAAACTCGTGGCTTTGCGAAGCCATCCCGAAGATACTCGGCGTGGACGCGAATAGAGGCAGAGCTTCCAAGGGATGCTTACGGTTGGATCTCGTCCATTCCTTCGAGTACGCGAGGTAATACGTAAATTAGTTTATGTTTCTGCAAAATTTTAAATATATGATCATGTCTACACAAGATAAAATTGCATGCTTAGATGTGTGGTTAAATAATTTGAGAAATTATTTATGCTAAACCTTCCGCTGCATATAATTAATTTTAAAATTACGAACCCGCATCCATGTCAACATGCACCCGGTCCCAACAGGAGTAACCCAAGCCAAGGAAATTGGACTACAGTAAAAGTATGTACTAGTTCCTGAGAAAGACTAAGGACTATATGTTGGTTTACCGGGCAGACTAATCTCCTATGGGTTATATGGATACAGAATTCCAATCTAGATAGGGGCATATATAAGTATTCCTCGGGTTTTATGTTTACTTTTAGGAGGTGGAACCATTGTATAGCAGAGTGTCGCGCAGCGGCTGTGTGAGGGACCCAACTATGGAGGTTGGATGTTTGGCAGCCTACCGGACAGCCAAAATAGATACAAGGGAACCTCAAGATGGACTTCAATGTGATTCCTGGTTTGCTCAGAACTATCACATTTGATGTGATTAAAATGGTGCAGTTGCGAACTTGAAGGAATCACGAGTCCATAAGGAGAGTAAACATATAAAGCGCAAGTACCACCCAGAAGAGGAATAGCTATCGTTGCCTAGATTGCATCAGAGGATGACCTAGGTGGATCATTTCACTAAGGCCTTAGAAGCGAGAGCTTTTAGGAATGTGAAGGATCTAGGGGTCAGATGTATGACATTTTGAAAATAGCAAAGTCTTTGAGTATAAGTGGGACATTGTTAGGATGTATACTAAAAGTCTTGCTTTTGGTTAGGATACATTTACATTTTAAAGAGAATCGCAAACTCACACAGTGCATATTTATATTAGTATGTGCATAAAATGTCTGATACTTGGCATTGTAGATAACATGGTGCGTGGTGACGTACAGAAGATCATGTTATTAGGTTCCTTGCCAAAGTATAAGAAAGAGGCTCACAACTGAGATGGAGTTGGACAAACCATCGGCATGGTTGTAGTGTAATTAGGTGTGGTTTATCTTAACCATAGAATTACACTAGTGTACTTTGTGTACATTCAGTAGGATCAAAAGAGAGGTTATCCAATTTTGTATTGACTTAGTAAATTGGATTAGACCTCAGATATATATTATGGAGTATGATCTCTTAATCCCGAAATAATAACGGGCACGTATAATTAGTTATTATTTCTTTGACTTACCAATGGGCGAGATTTATTCTGTTAAATCGATAGACCCGGTAAATTGGGAAATAATATTAATTATATGGTGTGTCGTTGATTATTGACGGAATTCGTATCCTGGTGAGTCGGGTTGGTGATGCCCCCTTGGTGAGCTCAAAAGGATCGTCATGTCAAATCTTGCAAGTGAGTTATGGTCTGTCATAATGAAAAGGTTGAGTGATACTAATCAAGGATCAAGAGGATAATTAATTTAATTATCAGTAAATTAAATTAATTATTGGGCATTCGATATCTTAAACATGAGGAGATGGACGACTCATAATATGTGGAGCCCATATGAAAATATGGGGGTTGGTGAGAAAGTACAATGGGATCCTTTAGTGGAATGGATCATCATTAATGGAATGGATCACCATTAATGGATCGGGTTTGGATCCATTAGAGGGCCAAGAACCAACTCCTCCTCATGGTCCTTATCTTAGCCCTATAAATACCCCATAGGAGTCATGAAACAAGGTTCATGAATTAATCGATAATTAATTGGAATTTTTCCAATTAATTAAACCCTAAAACCTCTCTCTCTCTCTCTCTCTCCTCCTCTCTTCTCTTCCACCTCTTCCCTAGGGGAAACAGGCGGTGAAGAAAAGAGGGAATCCTTTCCTCTTTTCTTCTTCTCCTCTCTTCCAAACTATTGCTAGCAACCAAGAGCAACCGATGGAGCTCTCCTCTGCCGGTTTTGGTGAGCAGCGAGGTAGGAGGAGGCACGGTTTGCCGGCGTAAGGAAGGAAGGTGGCGTCGGTAGTGGGGTGAAGAAACATCCTTGGTTTCTTCCTCTCATCTTCTCATCTTCCAGATCTTCTACTACGGAAGTTCACTGGACAAGGAGGATTTCTCTTCTCCTTTGTGGCTTGCGGAAGTATAGGAGGAAGAGGGGTGGTCGCCAGCGAGAAGGACTCTCTCCCTTTTGGTGTTTGTCGTCGGCAAAAGGAGAGGTTAGAGGAGCTCTTCTTCCTTGTGGAGTTGTGATAGATACCATTTTGTTGATTATTTTAGATGTTAAAATCCATGTTTGACTCATATTTTTATTGATTAATTGTGAAATTGCCCTAGGTTTTAGAACTTACCTTTATTTTGGACTTAATTGCAAATTTGCATTAAATTGGATTAATTGGCCACTAAATTTTGGATCTATTTTTGTAGGCACCAAAGGTTCAAGGACTTAGGGCATACTGGGTCAAACTTGAGTCGGAAGTGAACCGGATCGAATTATCAAGCCTAAAATTAATCCGGGCCCTCCGATTCAAGAGCGGCTAGATCTGAGCCATCCGGGACGATCTGAAGCAATCCGAGCTAGGGTTAGGGTTGATCAAGCTCTATGATCAAGATCTGAAGGTTTTATCCCAATCGGAGCTAAATCAACCGTTGGATCAAGCAAGGAGGGCTCTAGAGCGTCCATTCACAGATTGAGTTGATCTGGACCATCCGTTGCATATCTGGAGGATCCGAGCTACCACAAGGCAGATCCTGACCCCAGATCAACATCCTCAAAGTTTGGGTCAGATCAGATGAAGATCAACCGTTGGATTTCTCAAATTAATCACAACCGTCCATTGATAGCTATTTAATCAGATTTTCCCAGCAGCTTCTCCTCGTCGCGTCTCCGCCGCTACAGTAGCCTTCACCGTTTCTTCTTCGTTTTCCAGTCGATTTTCTCCATTTCCGGGGCGCGACCCCTCGATTCTTCATCAAGATCATCTTCTGGAGCTTTGGAGGTCAGTTTGGTGGGAGAATTAAGCTCGAATTCGCGCCGGACAGAGTTATTTGAGGGTTTCGGTGGCTCTGTGGTCCGAACACTGAGATCTTCGCCACAGTCCAGTTCCGATGATCTGAGGCACTTGTAGGGGTTCTCAAGTGACCTCAGGTTGTTCCCAAATCACCATCGCAGCTCCACAAACGAAGATCGAAGCGTTTGGATTGGAAATTCCCAGCTTGCGCAGTTTGAGCAGAGTTCTCTATTCCAATCTGATTTCCACTGATTTGCTGTGCTTAGGGGTTCGAGGCCGGCTCTTGCTTGACGACCAAGAAGAATTTGAGCTTAGGGAAGATTGAGGAGTAGTTAATTAGCTTATTTCATTGTGTTTTTAGCTTAAATTTCATTTATGCCGTGAGCTTCTGTTTTGTTTCTGAAATTAGACCAGCTGTAGATTTAGTTTTCTGAATGGTTGAGCTTAATTAGGTTTTAATTCTTAGATGCTAAATAGTTTAAGAGCTTGTTTAGATGACAATTAGATTTAATTTTAGTTAGTTTGCAGTTTAAATTGTGGCGTGCCAACTACATAGCTGCGTGCCATTTCATTTATGTAATTTCTGAATTAGTTGCTGCAATCTCCTTGTTTGGATCGTTTCTTTCTCAATTTGAGGCTCATCCTTGAGTGACAGCAAGGACTCGTGAGCTGAGATGAGAGATTGAAGCTTGCTTAGTCGAATTCCATTGTAATTAGCTTTAGTTTTCGAATTCTGCAATTGTTCTGTTTTGATTGTCGATTCAGTCATCTAGTTTCGATTTCTGACTTTGTTTCTGCCATAATTAAGTTTTGAATCTTCAAGTTAGTTAGCTAATGAGTGTGTTTAGTGAACAAGCAACTCAGTTTCAATTAGTTTTACATATCGGCAATTGCGTATCAATTTCTGCCCTTGCGTATCCAGTTTTCCAAGCTGCGTAACAGCCCTTTCCCTGTGCGTGCCAAGTTTCGTTTCAGATTTTTACAAGTTCATTTGAATTCAGTTGTGTTCACTTGAATTTCTGCCATTGCAAACCATATTTAGTTTCTGATTTTGTTTCTGCACAGCTATGTCTGCATTCATATTTCTGCATTTCTGCATTCTTGTCCATTTCTGAAATTCCTGCACATTATACAATTCTGAAGTTTCAGCGTATTCCCTGAGTATCAAGCTGATAGAACCTGCCTTTGTATCAAGAAAAGAGTAAACATTGATGGGAATCCAGTAAACTTACCTTCCGCAAACCATTGCACTAAATTCTGAGCTTCCAATGGCATTCGGCAGATTTTGAACTCCCCAATCCATTTCTGTCTCTGATAATTTCTGAACATTACAGCTAGGTTAAATTCCTATTGGTTCGCATCAGTTAATAGAGTTTCAGTTGGTTTTCCAGCCTTGCGTGCCAAGTTCAACTACTGAATTATTCATTTACTCAAAAAGTCTGCATTTTGTGGTTGTTTATCAATAAATTGCTTCACATCTACTTACCTCACATCAGCTGTTTCTCATCAACTTAGAGTTCTGCATTCAGCTAAATTCTCGGCACATTAGACTTCCTTGTCTACATATCCAAGTGCCTCATTTCAGCACTTTGTATCAAGTGAAATTTTCAGTTTTGAGTGGTACCAAGTTGAGCTAAATCTTTAGTGAGTTCTTGCCTTTACTTTAAGTCCCATTCGCATTGAAATTGTTACTGTCATGTACCCTCACTCCCTGCATTCGATTTTTGAATTCTGGATTCATAATTGCATTTGACAGTTTGAGAATTGAGGCTGGAAGGGTCCGAATCATTGCTGAATATCCTATTTTGTGTTCTGAAACCTTGCATGCTAAATCTGCATTGAGTGTCTTGATATATTTCTGCAGTAGGTGTGTTGTCTCAATTATGTATCAACTTCTACAGCAATTTGCTACTGAATTGATCAGTATTCAGCTTGCTAATGCATTGACCTTTTCCAAGGCTAAATTGATCATGTCTAGTGCTTGCACTTAGTACCATTTTGTCACAGAAATTTGTTTTCTTTGCATATCAGTTCGTTTAGTTGCTGCATTTGATATCATGGTGTTTCATTAGTCTCTCATTGAACCCAAACTCGAGTTTTATTTGAAACCCAAAATTATTAACGACACCTAAATACAAGCGCAAATCAAATAAACCTTCAACTAGTCCCTGAGAAAAATACGACCTGTGGCCCCTATATTACATTTTCATATTCTTGATTGTAAAAAGGGTTTCCAGCTTTCATTCATTCATATTTAAATTTGATGAGCCCATACATTTCGTGACAAATTAATCTATATATTTGGGCTCGTCAAATTTTTTTGGCGCCGTTGCCGGGGAAGCAACTAGTTGATTTGTTTGATTTTTGCTTGTATACTTTTTGATATATCATTGGGTTCTATTTTTTGTTGCTTATTCTTTTGTATACGGGTACTGCTATTTTTTCTTGTTTGTTTTGTGACAGGACTGCCAGTTCAGAATGTTTCCATCTACTTACCAGCAGCCGTGTCAACAATTCCAACAAAATCAACAACTAAATCAGTTTTTTCAGCCTAATTGTCAGCCAAGTCAGCCCTTCCAATTTCAGCAGCCAAGTCAACCAAATTTCCAACAATTTCAGGAAGGGCAGCCACAATTTCAAGGTTTCGATCAACAAATTCAGCAATTTCAGCTACCATGTCAACAATTTCAGCCACCACAACCATTTCAACCGAATTTTCAGCCAATTCAGCCATTATTCCAGAATTTTCAGATTGGGCAGCCATCATTTCATCAATTTCAGCCCAATTTCCAGCCACAAATTCAGCATGGGCAGCCACCATTTCAGAATTTCCAACAACAAAACCAGAATTTCCAGCCCACTCAAATTCAGTGTTCACCACCACAATTTCAACCTCAGATTCAAGATTTCCAGGGCTACCATTCACAGCAAGTTCAACCATCCTTTCAACCACAATTTCAACATTTTCAGCAAGATTTCCAGTTTCAAGGACAGAATTTTCAGCAAGACACTCAGAATTTTCAGCCCCTCCCATTTCAGCAGTTTAATCAAGGAGGCATTGATGATCCTGACTGGGATGAGGCTCAACAACAGAGGGTTGAGGATATGTTTCAACAGATGATGCAGCAACAACAATTACAGCAGCAAAATTTCCAACAAGTCCTACAACAACAGCAAATTTTACAACAACAACGGCAAGACATCGAACAACGCCTTGCACAATTAGTTGATCAATGGAATCAAATACAAGCTCAAAGATTAGAACAATCAGATGATTCTATAGGTGCAGGGGATTGCACAGAGCCCCAGGAACCACCTATATTGATTGATGCATCAGAAAATTCAGAGGATAGGATTGAGAGTGTAGGGGATTGCACAAAGCCCCAAGAATCACCCATTCCTATTTCACAGGACCATTCTCATCTTTTATTTTGTGATTATAGTATTATTGAAGGTCCTAATTTTTCTAATTTGGTTGATACAGGAATGGTTGAGGAAGATGATTCCATAGGTGTAGGGGATTGCACTAAGCCCCAGGGACCACCACAATTACCTGAAAGTGTAGGGACTTGCTTGGTGGAAGCAAGAACCCAAGGATCACCTACTCTAGTTGATTGTCCACCAGAGCCTGAGGCTGAAGAGGAGACTGCACATGATCAGGAGGAGACCACAGATATATCTACTTTTGTAGAATCTCCAGGTACTTTTCAGCACGATCAGGTAAATTCTCCTCCTAATTTTTCTGAAATTTGTAATGAGGTACCTCAAACTGATCTTATTGTTTGTGATATACTTAGGGATACATCTCTTGTAGAAAATAATTGTGAAAAATTCCTAGAGGTACCTAGTGTAGAAATTGTTGAAAATGAAGCATGTGGTGTTACATTAGATGCAAATGCTGAGTGTGAAAATTTTTTAGGGGTGCCTAGACTTGATGTTGATTTTTGTGATGAATCTCTTGATATATCTTATTCTGGAAATAATTTTGATAAATTTATTGAGGCACCTAGAATTGATTTCATAGGCTGTGATACTTTGCTTGATTTACCCTTGGTAGAAAATAATTGTGAAATTTTTATTGAAGTGCCAAGGATTGATTTTATTATCTGTGATACATTATTTGATACATCCTTGGTAGAAAATAATTGTGAAAAATTTATTGAGACACCAAGAATTGATTTCATTGAACATGATGCAGATTTGGATTCATTTCATGCAGATACTTATATCATTTTATTTCTTTCTGACCCTGCACGCTTGAGAAAGGTATTACACTGTTTTGCAGGGTCCAGAAGACTACAGGAGTGGGTGCTCCAACTGAACAGACTTCAGCCTCCTGGAAGGACTTCTGAAAGGCATCAAGAAGGAGGAGATTATTTTACTTTAATTCGAAGCACTCCAGTCCTTCAATGGCTCTTGAACCTGAATCGCCTACGGCCACCGGAGCAAATTTTTGAAAAGTTCAAGTGTGGGGGAGTCCAAATTCTCTCAGCCACCCAGACACCTCCACTACCACGTTGGAGGCTCCTTCTGGATAGACTCCGTCCACCAGAAATAAAGGGGAGATTTTTCTTGTTTGTATTTTCTTTTATTGCATTTTTCATTTTTATGCTTTCTAGAAGTAGAATTTTCTTGCTAATAAATGCATGAGTAGAGTAGAATGCATAGGAGTCCTTGTAAATACATTGTTATTTCTTTTTGCACTTTTCTTGCATGAGTAGAAATAAATGTATCCCTCTAGGTTATCCCATAGCATTTTAGAGTCTTTTGGTAAATAAATTAAATTTGGTTGTCAAAACTTAGGGTTTGAGCCAATGGATGAAATCTTGGATGCTTGAGTACTACTTGGTTTTAGATTCTTAATTGACGAATTGAGATGAATTATCTTTACCTAGTGAGAATTAGCCTATTATTTGTGACACATACATGTTATTGTGCTCTAGAACTTGCCTAGGCTCTTTCAAAACCATATTTCAATGATTGGATCACATCTATAGAGGCTAATCACTTTGTTTACCTTTCCAATTCAATTTTGGCAAAAATCATGTCTATTCTATTTATTTTTCCTTATTCCTAATTTTAACCCCAATTTTTCTATGGATTTGTTTGCTTGGGATGTTTTCTTGATACTATTTTGCCCGAGACGGACAAAGAATTAAGTGTGGGGGAGTGACTAGTGATAGGGAAGCAATTTTTATCAAGGAGCATCATCATTTCGGAAAAATTTTTTTTGCCAAGTTGAAACCAAAAGGTGCCAAGTGAGTTGAATTTGAATTCCAAAAATGAGCAAAAGAATGGAAACAAATGCGGCATCTAGACTCTTGATTATAATTTGAAGATCCAAGCCATTACATGTGCCATTGAAGGAATAGATTCTTTAGATAGCATGTTTTGATCAGAAACGTTGTGGACTGTAGCTGGACTTTGCTATGAAGATCAGTAACATTTTGCTACAATCTGAATTGAAGCTGCAAGTGCTGAAAATCCATGAAAAGCTGCTGAAATTTCTGCATTCCTCCATGAAGCAATTTCGGCACAATGGTATCAATCTCAAACAGAATTGGAACTGATGAAGGAAGTCAGTAATGCAGTGCCGAATTGCCAATGTGAATTGGAACTAATTCTGATAAGAATTTTCGAGCTGAAAATCTGAATTGAAGCAAAAGGAGAGCTGCTGGGGGGCAGTTAAGAAAATGCAGTGAAGAAGAGGGGCTGAACACAAGCTGGACTGCAGCTGTATAATCTGATGAAGTTGGAATTAAAGCTGCAAAGAAGCTGAGTAAAATCAGAAAACCTGAAAAGAAGCTGAAATGCAGCTATTCAACATCAGAGTGTCAGATTTGAAGTGAACAAGTTGAGACAAAGTCTAAATTCTGTGAGGAAACAAGCTGAATTTGCAGTTGAACTTAAGCTGAATTCCAGCTGGATGCAATCTGAATTGAAGGCTGAAAAAGTTGAAGGGTTGAAGCTGGAATTATTTGCATCAATGCAGAAATGTTTGTGCCAAAAACAGTGTGCAGATAAATGATGAAAGCTGAACTGTTTTGAATTGAAACTAATGAAAGGTTACTACCAAAAGAATTGAAGCTTAAAGAAAAGAATCCTAGTGAATCCGGATTGAGATGGGTTGTATTGACAGGAATTGAATTGCAATGTCCATGCACAACAACAACAAGGTGGCTGAATTTTTGCCAATTAGGACAAGCTGAATATTAATGGAACATTAAGGGAAGGATTGAATGTGGAGCTGACCTAATCTGATCCAATGTTACAAGCTGAGTTTGAAGATAGCTGTAGGACTGATGGAGTCTGTGAAGAGGTGTTGTTGAACCTGTATTGGGAAGAATTCAGAATTGAAACACATGAAGGATTTAAATTGAGACACCACAAAATTGATTTTGTACTAACTTGGAAACTGAAAGTGGTTGTTAGGGCTATTCATCCGGAAATTGAGTACATGAACATGCCATAATTGTTGAGCCATCCACTACTGATCACAAGGAGGTGGCTGATTGGATTTCGAAAAAAAAAAGACAGAGAAAAGACATTTGCAGTAAAGTGCAGGGACCAAGAAATCAGATGAATTGCAGTGGGAAAAATGCAGTTTGTATCAATCTAAGCTGGAAAATCTGAGCTGAAAAATCTGAAGCTTAATCAGAATTCTGAGCTGATCAAGAAATAAAATTCGGAAGCCCTGCTAGAAGAAGAACTGCAGCTGTATAGAATTGAGAGTTGAATAGAAGCATGGCAAGAAGCAAAAAAGAAAATTTCTGAAATGTTTGTGCCAAAGGGAGAGCCTGTAATCTGCTGGGGATTGACTTGTAGCTACTGAATTAATGTGAATTGAATGCAAGGGAAGCTGCAAAGTGTTGAAAAAGTTGTGAAGAGTTGTTGTGGAATCTGCGGAAAAAAAAATTTCAGAAGGTTGCATTCCATTAAAGCAGTTTAGGCATGAGTGTATATCAATTTGAGCTGAATTGAGTTCTCTAGGAGCTGTGAATTAAGAAATGAAGCACACAAAGGTGTCACAAAGTGTTGAGAGCAACCACTGCTGTTCAAAACAGAAGAAAATTTCAGTTAGGAAGAAGAAAAAAATAAGGAAGAAAACAAAAGAGATAAAAGGGCACACAAGGGAGTTTCGGCCTCATGAACTTAGTGGAATGTTTCTCATCCGAATTACATCTTTGTTCCACTATCTTTTTGAATCCACTAGAGGAAAAGAAAGCAGAAAATGAATTCAGTAGCTGATCACGAGAAAGAGAAGAGAAAAGAAAAGTTGGCACAAATAGACAAGAAATGGCACAAGGAAGTCAAGGAAAGGTTTTTCATCCAAATCAAAGGAATTTATTCAAGATTGACTTCACAACTTTTGATATCACTAGAGGACTCTTAAGGAGGGCAAAGAGCATCAAAAACATTTTCAAGCACTCAAGTTTTCCACTTTATCCATTTTTCCATTTCCTTGATTTTTACTCCATTTCTTGCCATTTTCCATGATTTCATTTGTTTTTGTAGATATTGATCCTAATCATGATTAATGGTGGAGAGTAGATAATAAGCAAGCCTATGGTAGTGCAAGAAGCATGTGTGTTTGAGTGAGCTCCACTTCCATCATCAAGTTAGAACTTAAGAAGAGAGCCACCAAATTTTCCTTGAAAGGCTAGAGATTTAAATTCATCTCAATGATTCATGATGGATGAAAGGGCTGAGTTGTTGATTTAAGGACAAGATAGTAATCCATAGAGCTTAGATTTATGAGAATTGGCAACCCTAGGTAATTTCTTTTCAATTGCTTCTAATTATGCTTAAGAAAATCTAGGGGATACATATTTAGTGTTTTCGCGAGACGCTCAAGGTTAAGTGTGGGGGAGTTGATAGATACCATTTTGTTGATTATTTTAGATGTTAAAATCCATGTTTGACTCATATTTTTATTGATTAATTGTGAAATTGCCCTAGGTTTTAGAACTTACCTTTATTTTGGACTTAATTGTAAATTTGCATTAAATTGGATTAATTGGCCACTAAATTTTGGATCTATTTTTGTAGGCACCAAAGGTTCAAGGACTTAGGGCATACTGGGTCAAACTTGAGTCGGAAGTGAACCGGATCGAATTATCAAGCCTAAAATTAATCCGGGCCCTCCGATTCAAGAGCGGCTAGATCTGAGCCATCCGGGACGATCTGAAGCAATCCGAGCTAGGGTTAGGGTTGATCAAGCTCTATGATCAAGATCTGAAGGTTTCATCCCAATCGGAGCTAAATCAACCGTTGGATCAAGCAAGGAGGGCTCTAGAGCGTCCATTCACAGATTGAGTTGATCTGGACCATCCGTTGCATATCTGGAGGATCCGAGCTACCACAAGGCAGATCCTGACCCCAGATCAACATCCTCAAAGTTTGGGTCAGATCAGATGAAGATCAACCGTTGGATTTCTCAAATTAATCACAACCGTCCATTGATAGCTATTTAATCAGATTTTCCCAGCAGCTTCTCCTCGTCGCGTCTCCGCCGCTACAGTAGCCTTCACCGTTTCTTCTTCGTTTTCCAGTCGATTTTCTCCATTTCCGGGGCGCGACCCCTCGATTCTTCATCAAGATCATCTTCTGGAGCTTTGGAGGTCAGTTTGGTGGGAGAATTAAGCTCGAATTCGCGCCGGACAGAGTTATTTGAGGGTTTCGGTGGCTCTGTGGTCCGAACACTGAGATCTTCGCCACAGTCCAGTTCCGATGATCTGAGGCACTTGTAGGGGTTCTCAAGTGACCTCAGGTTGTTCCCAAATCACCATCGCAGCTCCACAAACGAAGATCGAAGCGTTTGGATTGGAAATTCCCAGCTTGCGCAGTTTGAGCAGAGTTCTCTATTCCAATCTGATTTCCACTGATTTGCTGTGCTTAGGGGTTCGAGGCCGGCTCTTGCTTGACGACCAAGAAGAATTTGAGCTTAGGGAAGATTGAGGAGTAGTTAATTAGCTTATTTCATTGTGTTTTTAGCTTAAATTTCATTTATGCCGTGAGCTTCTGTTTTGTTTCTGAAATTAGACCAGCTGTAGATTTAGTTTTCTGAATGGTTGAGCTTAATTAGGTTTTAATTCTTAGATGCTAAATAGTTTAAGAGCTTGTTTAGATGACAATTAGATTTAATTTTAGTTAGTTTGCAGTTTAAATTGTGGCGTGCCAACTACATAGCTGCGTGCCATTTCATTTATGTAATTTCTGAATTAGTTGCTGCAATCTCCTTGTTTGGATCGTTTCTTTCTCAATTTGAGGCTCATCCTTGAGTGACAGCAAGGACTCGTGAGCTGAGATGAGAGATTGAAGCTTGCTTAGTCGAATTCCATTGTAATTAGCTTTAGTTTTCGAATTCTGCAATTGTTCTGTTTTGATTGTCGATTCAGTCATCTAGTTTCGATTTCTGACTTTGTTTCTGCCATAATTAAGTTTTGAATCTTCAAGTTAGTTAGCTAATGAGTGTGTTTAGTGAACAAGCAACTCAGTTTCAATTAGTTTTACATATCGCAATTGCGTATCAATTTCTGCCCTTGCGTATCCAGTTTTCCAAGCTGCGTAACAGCCCTTTCCCTGTGCGTGCCAAGTTTCGTTTCAGATTTTTACAAGTTCATTTGAATTCAGTTGTGTTCACTTGAATTTCTGCCATTGCAAACCATATTTAGTTTCTGATTTTGTTTCTGCACAGCTATGTCTGCATTCATATTTCTGCATTTCTGCATTCTTGTCCATTTCTGAAATTCCTGCACATTATACAATTCTGAAGTTTCAGCGTATTCCCTGAGTATCAAGCTGATAGAACCTGCCTTTGTATCAAGAAAAGAGTAAACATTGATGGGAATCCAGTAAACTTACCTTCCGCAAACCATTGCACTAAATTCTGAGCTTCCAATGGCATTCGGCAGATTTTGAACTCCCCAATCCATTTCTGTCTCTGATAATTTCTGAACATTACAGCTAGGTTAAATTCCTATTGGTTCGCATCAGTTAATAGAGTTTCAGTTGGTTTTCCAGCCTTGCGTGCCAAGTTCAACTACTGAATTATTCATTTACTCAAAAAGTCTGCATTTTGTGGTTGTTTATCAATAAATTGCTTCACATCTACTTACCTCACATCAGCTGTTTCTCATCAACTTAGAGTTCTGCATTCAGCTAAATTCTCGGCACATTAGACTTCCTTGTCTACATATCCAAGTGCCTCATTTCAGCACTTTGTATCAAGTGAAATTTTCAGTTTTGAGTGGTACCAAGTTGAGCTAAATCTTTAGTGAGTTCTTGCCTTTACTTTAAGTCCCATTCGCATTGAAATTGTTACTGTCATGTACCCTCACTCCCTGCATTCGATTTTTGAATTCTGGATTCATAATTGCATTTGACAGTTTGAGAATTGAGGCTGGAAGGGTCCGAATCATTGCTGAATATCCTATTTTGTGTTCTGAAACCTTGCATGCTAAATCTGCATTGAGTGTCTTGATATATTTCTGCAGTAGGTGTGTTGTCTCAATTATGTATCAACTTCTACAGCAATTTGCTACTGAATTGATCAGTATTCAGCTTGCTAATGCATTGACCTTTTCCAAGGCTAAATTGATCATGTCTAGTGCTTGCACTTAGTACCATTTTGTCACAGAAATTTGTTTTCTTTGCATATCAGTTCGTTTAGTTGCTGCATTTGATATCATGGTGTTTCATTAGTCTCTCATTGAACCCAAACTCGAGTTTTATTTGAAACCCAAAATTATTAACGACACCTAAATACAAGCGCAAATCAAATAAACCTTCAACTAGTCCCTGAGAAAAATACGACTTGTGGCCCCTATATTACATTTTCATATTCTTGATTGTAAAAAGGGTTTCCAGCTTTCATTCATTCATATTTAAATTTGATGAGCCCATACATTTCGTGACAAATTAATCTAGTATATTTGGGCCCGTCAAGTTGCTGCCGCAAGATAGGAAGGAATAGGGAGGTTGCTGCGGGGTGTGGTGAAGGAGAGGAGCTCATCTTCTCACCTTCATCTTCTCATCCTTGAAGGGACGCCGACGGGACCAAACCCTAACCCTAGGGTTTGGTGTTGGCGCAAGGAGAGGAAGAAGAGAAGGATTAATTGGCATGCCTTGGTGACTCTGCGTCTTAGTAGATCGTCGCCCACACGACGTCAAGGTTATAAGGTAGAAGACTGCGAGGTAAATGGCGAGGTATAACTCTCCCGAGCTCCATTTTACTTTTGCTATGTTTAATTATGCCATGATTTTATGCATCGTCATTTTATGTATGTTTGTTAATTATTTTGATTGTTTATCATGGATAATAATTAACAAACTGGACCCCGAATACAAACAAAAAAATCTGCGATCCAATCGTCGTCTTTTCCACGGTTAATTAATCCGGAAAGTTACAAGGCCTTAACCTTGGTTTTGGCTAAGTTGTAACTTGGATTAATTAACACGACGATGAGACAGTCGTTAGAGGGATGGGTCTCTATTCGGATTAAAATTTTAATCCGTAGACATAAAGAGGTCTCTCAGGTTCGACCCCGTGGTTATCTTGGAAACCGCTAAGCCATACCTAACCAATAGTTTTAACCAAAAAAAAAACCAAAGTAATTTTTTATTTTTAGTTATTTAATTTTTATTTTATTTTTCTTATAATTAGCTACTAAAAAGATAATAATAATAATAATATTTTTACTTTTATAAACTTTCCTTTAATTTTAAATTTTTTATTAATATTTTGTATTTTAAAATGTTTTATTAAAACTTTAAAATTAAAAAAATATATATAAATATGAATGAATTTAGGAAATTTTATCATGAGTTTAATGACTTGATTTTTTTTTTTAAATAACCCTTTAGGGTCATCAATGACTTTTGTATAAAACTCTTGATAAGATAATTAAGTTTTTATTTTTTTTCTTGATTCGGTTTGATTCGACTTAAATAAAGAAAATCAATAATTTATAGTTGAAAGGTGGGAAGGATATTTTTAGAAACAAGTACATCCTTTGAAAAATAACATACAATAATGTGCCTTTTAACAATTTCATAATTTTGAATATACACAACAGAGTAGGATCATATTAAATCCATTATATACTGTCATATTCTATATTACAAAGGATTATTTTCGCGATTTAAACTTGTAATCATACAATCACAAAGTAATTATTTTATCATTCCATAAATGCTCCCCTTTTTATTTATTTATAGTGTCTTTAGTGAAAAATAAATTTAATATTTATTTATCTAAAAATACTTCGAAGCACTTTTAGATCAAGTATCAATTAACTCTCTTTTGTTTTTCAAGGTCTGCCAAGGTATCTTTTTAACAACCCTCTCTTACTAACTTCAACCTTATAGGGCTGCCACATTTACTTTACTATTGGCCCAAGATCAGTCGACTGACTTCCTTATCAGTCGACTGGTGGCAGTCGACTCCCAGGCCAATTCACTCAACCAATCTTTCTGTTCGAAAACTGGTCGGGATTAGTCGACTGATTGGGCATTGGTCGACTGATTCAGTCGACTGCACCTGGGAATCACTCGACCAATCTTTCTGTTCCCTTGATTTCCTGAGGGCAGTCGACTGATATCTGAATCAGTCGACTGATACGCCTGGAACTGCAGTTTCCAGGTTTCAGAAACACAAAAATTATAGGACTCACAATCATAATACCATCATAATTGGTCTCAATCATACTCCCATAAAACATGCATTTCAACTTAATATCTTCTTGCGGAATAAACACAACTAACATGACACAAGGAAACCATGACTAAAAATTATAAACAATCAAGCATGCAATCTGGCTTTTTTTCTATTGGTCTGATGCTTCAGCTCCTTGTAGTAGTCCCGGGCTAGCCGAATTAGCTTGGGTCGATCCCCTTCATTGTCTTTTGAGTCTGAGTCTGAGTCAGACTCGGGTGCAGGTTGAGGCTTTTTCTTGGCCACCTTTCCTTGAGTTTTTCCTGCAAGAAAAGCAATACCTTTCTCGGCCAAAGTGCAGTTAGTCTGCTCATGTAGTTCTAATTCTGAAAATAATTCGTCTAATTTAATTTTAGAAAGATCCCTAGAAACTTTGTAAGCATCTACCATAGATGCCCACAGAGTATTTCTTAGGAAATCGTTTAGTGTATATCTGATAAGGTCACGATTTTCTACCTTGTGACCGATTGTGTGCAGGTCATTCATCAGCTCCTGGATCCTGGAGTGGAGCTGGGCTGCTGACTTGCCTTCGTTCAATTTGATTGTGTATAATTTGTTCAGCAGTAGGTCCCTTTTGCTAATTCTGGTGTCAGAGATACCTTCGTGCAATTCAATCAGCTTACTCCAGAGTTCTTTCGCACTGTTGAAGGGACCCACCCAGTTCAGTTCTTCTTTGGTTAATCCACACTACAGCGTCTGGGTTGCTTTTGCATCAGCCTCGATCTTTTTCTTCAGCGAGGCATCCCATTCTGTGTAGTGCTGTGCCACTCCTTCAGCATTTTTGGGGATTTCCAGGCCAGATTGGATAATAATCCACATATCCACCTGAGTTTTCAGGTGGACTTCCATCCGACTCTTCCAATAGGAGAAGTCTTCTCCACTGAAGAGTGGTGGTCTGGCTGTGCTGAAACCCTCTTGCATGGCCATTTATAATTTCAGAAATAACAAAAAAATAAAGAAATTCTGTCCCAAGACTTGGTCTTGGATTAGTAGTGCGGGAATAAAATAATTGAGAAAAAGCGATCGAGTGGTGTTGCACCAACCTCGATTAACGAGAAAAATTCGAAAAAAAGAAATTAAAATTTTTCGTAAAATCCGAAAAATTCTCAAATTGGTGGTTGCACCAAATTTGAGCCACCGCTCTGATACCACTTGTTGGATCGAAGAAAACGATAGAGGGGGGTGAATATCCTTAAAAACTTTTTCGGATTAGGAAAGAGAAAATACGCAGCGGAAAGAATTAAATTGCACAAGAACACAAGTAGATTTTTACTTGGTTCGGAGTCGCGGTCGGCTCCTACTCCAAGGCCCACGGTCCTTGACCGTTTACTCTGGGCAATACTATAATCGCGCAAAAGGATTTACAAGTTTAAGTACAAGAGTATTTCAGGAAATTGAAATTGCTACAATTTTCGTTAACGACGCCCGATATGGATCGTATTTCGGAGCAGAGGGTCGTCGTCGGTGTTGGGATCTTGAAGTCGGAGTTTGCCGGGGCGTAGCGCTTGAACGAAAAGCTTTAGAGCGTTGAGAAAAAGTGACGTTGAAGCCTTGGGGTCGAGCCCCTTTTATAGTGCTCATACGGGCGCCTAACAGGTTGGGGGCTCCTGACACGTGCCCTCCGATCTGCGAATCCTTATCCGCGGGCTTGGTCAGCACTTATCCACCCCACTTGGGTGCCTGAGCTGATGGGGGCGCCCATGACCTCACGGGCGCCTGATCCGGCTTGGTCGAGAGGCTTCGCAGCTATGTTTTGGGTTTTGCCTTCACTCTTGGGCGCCCGTATCTTCACGGGCGCCTAAGCCCATTCGGGCGCCTGTCTCCATTCGGGCGCCTAGTCCCAGTGAAGCACCTTCACTTGCAGACAATCAGTCCTTCGACCCCTGCAAACAAGGTTAGTCCCAAAAACACAACAAGTATTAATTACAGTCGTAGCTATCTTGGTTTTGACTTCGGGTCTCCCAAATAGAACCCTAGGTCGAACCGATGCCTACTGTTCCCTCGACGGGGAACGCGTCCTCACCTACTCCTCTCAGGAGAGTTTACCTTTTGCTAATCGGCTCCTTCGGTTGGACTTTTGCCCGATCCCCCTAACCAGGTCTTCGTGCCCAACTTTCGGTCAGGTCTTCTTGCCCAACTTCTGGTTAGGTCTTCGATGCCCAGCCCCTTGTCAGGACTTCGTGCCCAGTCCTCGACCAGGACTTCTTAGCCCGACTTCCGGTCAGGTCTTCTTGCCCAGTCCTTGACCAGGACTTCTTTGCCTAGTCATTTGCCAGGACTTCTTGCCTAGTGTACCTAGGACTTCTTCCTGCACATTCAGTGAAAAGTTAGAACACAACAACATCTTAACATCTGAACCCTTTGCCATTATCAAAACCCAGGTTTGACTTAGGTGCTGCTTGCACCAACAAGAGCTTCATAAGGCACCATACCAATAGTAGCTTGGTAACTATTATTGTAGGCGAACTCAGCTAAACATAAGTACTTGCACCAACTACCCTTGAAATCTAATGCACAAGCTCTGAGCATATCTTCTAAAACTTGATTTACTATTTCTGTCTGTCCATCAGTCTGAGGATGGAAAGTTGTGCTAAACTTCAGTTTGGTGCCAAATGTTGTCTGTACACACTCCCAAAAGTGCGAAATGAAACGATCATCTCTATCGGAGATAATGGTCTTCGAAACTCCATGCAGTCGGATTACTTCCTGAACATATAACTGGGCTAGTCTTTCTACGGAGTAGGACACTTTGATTGCCAAGAAATGGGCAGACTTGGTCAATCTATCTACAATTACCCAGATAGCATCATAACCATTTGTTGTCTTTGGTAAACCAACAATGAAGTCCATGGCTATGTCTTCCCATTTCCACTCTGAAATCTGTATGGGTTGTAGGACTCCTCCTGGCCTATGGTGTTCTGCTTTCACACTTTGGCACGTCAGGCAGGTACTGACATACTTAGTTACATCTCTTTTCATTCCAGACCACCAAAATCATCTTTTCAAATCCTGGTACATTTTGGTCGAACCAGGGTGCATAGAGTAGGGAGTTTTATGGGCTTCCTCAAGAATCTTCCTTCTTAGCTCCTCACTGTTAGGGACACATAGACGGTCTCCATAATAGAGTATCCCACTATCAGATACACTAAACTCTTTACTTTCTCCTTCTTGCATCTCTTGCTTGATCCTTTGAATATCAGAATCTTGATCTTGCTTTTTCTGTATATCCTCAAGAAGAGTTGACTCTAGTGTCAATACTGATAGTTGCTCATCTATGATCTCAACTCCATAATCTACTATCTCTTTCTGCAGTGGTGGTGACAGTGATGACAGGGACATCAAAGTTTCGCAAGTCTTCCTACATAGAGCATCCACCACTTTATTCGCTTTACTAGGGTAGTAGAGGATCTCACAGTCATAATCTTTGACTAACTCCAGCCACCTTCGCTGTCTCATATTTATGTCCTTCTGGGTGAAGATATCTCAGACTCTGGTGATCTATGTAAATCTTGCACCGAACTCCGTACAGGTAATGTCTCCACATCTTGAGAGCGAAGACTTCTGCCGCTAACTCAAGATCATGAGTAAGGTAGTTCTTTTCATAATCTTTGAGTTGCCTAGAGGCATAAGAAATGACCTTGCCTTCTTGCATGAGTACAACTCCCAGTCCCAACTTTGAGGCATCACTGTATATGTCAAAACTTCTATCACTTTCTGGAATTGTAAGAATGGGAGCACTTGTCAATTTTTTCTTCAACTCGATAAAACTCCGCTCACAATCTTCAGTCCACTCATACTTCTTATTCTTTCTGGTAAGGGTTGTTAGTTGAGAAGCTATCTTTGAAAAGTCCTCCATGAATCTTCTGTAATACCCTGCTAAACCCAGAATGCTTCTGATCTCACTAGCATTCTTTGGTCGACTCCAGTTACTAACTGCTTCAATCTTGGCTGGGTCTACCATAATACCTTCCTTGGAAATGATGTGGCCTATGAAAGCCACTTGGTCGACTCCAGTTACTAACTGCTTCAATCATTGCTGGGTCTACCTTAATACCTTCCTTGGAAATGATGTGGCCTAGGAAAGCCACTTGGTTTGAAAACTTGGCATATAATTTATGCTGTTGTAGTGTCTTCAACACTACCCTCAGATGTTCGTCATATTCTTCTTGAGACTTTGAATAAACTAGGATATCATCAATGAAGACTATGACGAATTTATTAAGAAATTCCTTGAATACTCGATTCATTAGATCCATGAATGTTGCAGGAGCGTATGTCACTCCAAAGGGCATGACTACAAACTCGTAGTGTCCATACCATGTTCGGAAAGCAATTCTCGGCACATCACTCTCCTTGACTTTGAGTTGATGATAACCTGACCGCAGATCTATTTTGGAAAACACTGTTGCCCCTTTCAACTGATCAAACAAATCATCTATCCTTGGCAAAGGATATCTATTCTTGATAGTCACCTTATTCAAAGCTCGATAATCTATGCACATTCGCATAGATCCATCTTTCTTCTTGACGAACAACAAGGGAGGGTGAATGACTAGGGTGAATGAAACCTTTGTCTAGTAACTCCTATAATTGTTCTTGTAGTTCTTCCAGTTATGCTAGCGCCATATGATAAGGTGCCTTTGAAATCAGGTTGGTACCTAGAGCTAACTCAATTTCAAATTCAATTTCTCGGTTCGGAGGGAGTCCTGGTAACTCTTCAGGAAACACCTCCGGATAGTCCCAGACTACCCGCACTTCTTCTTTCTTCAGTCCTTCTCTTTGCCTTGCATCTACTACATGTGCTAAATAACCAGAACATCCATTATCTAACATCTTGTGAGCTTGTAGGTTAGAAAGAAACTTTTTTGTCTTTCCCTTTGGGTCTTTGACAAACTCGAACGGATGTTTTGCTTTTGGTGTGAACTTTACTTTCCTTTTTCGGCATTCAATAGAGGCACTATACTTGCTCAACAAATTCATCCCTAAAATGATATCATAATCCTTCATATCAAGGACTACTAAATCACCATGGACTTCTCGGTTGGAAATCCGAATTGGTATAGCTCTTAGACCCTAGAAGTTCTTTGGCCCCACTACTTCCTTTTATTTGGGTTCCCTTTCCAGTTTTACGGGTTACCCTGGGACTTTGGATTGGTACTTACTTCTATTGCATACTGGTCGCCTTTATACTATTTAAGTAGTTTCAGTGATTAAAGCACTACTTATCAGTTCCATGGAGGTCTGCGGTCTATTAATACCGCTGGCCACATTTAAGGCTATCTCAGGCCTTAACGTCTTGAGCATTAGCCTTTCTTTCTTTTTCAGTGCCAACTAGCTCTGGGCACAGACGAGCTAGCCGGTTGAACTTCTTCACTGCTTCATCCACAAATAGTTCTCCTTGTCTGAACTCCGTAAATTCTTCATAATGCTTGTTGGTTACTCGCATGTGAAAGTATTCTTCGAAGAACTCGGTCTCGAAGTCGACCCATGTCATCTGGCTGACATTTCTCTTGGCCTTGACTCTCTCCCACCACATTCTAGCATCTCTCGTAAGGCAGAAAGATGCACACTTTATCTTCTCTACCTCAGGCCAGTCCAGTAGCTCTACTATGTTTTCCAAAGTTTTGAACCATGCTTGAGCATCCCATGGTTCGCTTGTGCCTAAGAAGATCCCTGGCTTTAGTTTCTGCCACTAGATGAGGTATGCTTCTTGCCTTACCCCCCTTGTCGGGACTACAGATGTAACCGATGGGTCTTTGGTTACAATTGGTGCCACTACATTCGCCACCGGCGGGGTAATAGGAGCGGCCTGCTGGTTAGCCATCATGGTGGCAATAACTTACTGTTATTCTGTTAACTGCCTCTGTAACTGAGCCACCACCTCTAAGAGATTTGGTGGTGGTACTGATTCTGTTGTCTCTTGCCCTCTAGGAGCTCGCTCCTCATTTTGGGCCTTTCTAAGAAGTCCTCTGGACATTCTCTTACTCTATATCATAAAGAGACTTTGTTGCCTCTTGCCCTCTAGGAGCTCGCTCCTCATTTTGGGCCTTTCCAGGACGTTCTCTTGGCATTCTCTTACTCTATATATTAAAGAGGGTAATGACATTACTTCGATAAGGACATTTCATCAATAAGGACATTTCATTACTTCACTATCATCCTACTCATATCATCATACTCATATGGCATATGTCATATCATCATACTTTCATCATACTCATCATCATACTATCATTAGATAACATATACTGATCATGCACATAATAGCATATGTTAAGACTAACAGTCAAATAAAGACATGTAAAAACTAAACATATGCACTTTCTTACTTGGTAGGAGGCATGATTGATGCTTGATGTCAGTGTGATGGAAGGGCGGAAACTTGCTATGATACCAAACCTGTAACGACTCTCTCTTACTAACTTCAACCTTATAGGGCCGCCACATTTACTTTACTGCTGGCCTAGGACCAGTCGACTGACTTCCTTATCAGTCGACTGGTGGCAGTCGACTCCCAGGCCAATTCACTCGATCAATCTTTCTGTTCGAAAACTGGCCGGGGATCAGTCGACTGATGGGGCATCAGTCGACTGATGCAGTCGACTGCACCTGGGAATCACTCGACCAATCTTTCTGTTCCCTTGATTTCTGAGGGCAGTCGACTGATATCTAAATTAGTCGATTGATCGCCTGGAACTGCAATTTCCAGATTTCAGAAACACTGATCAAGTGTACAAATGCATTCGATTTCAACTACACAAAAATTATAGGACTCACAATTATAATACCATCATAATTGGACTCAATCATACTCCCATAAAGCATGCATTTCAACTTAATATCTTCTTGCGAAATAAGCACAACTAACATGACACAAGGAAACCATGACTCAAGAAACTCGTAACATTCTATTGGTTAAAGGCTAGGAACATTAACAAATTCATCCCGAAGGATCTCATTCCACCGTCCCGCCGCCACTGACACAAACCATCCATCCTGTAGCCTCCTTGCTTATATCCTTTCTTTACCTTTATCTGCAATAAAAGGATGCAAATCATAAGCAAATTGCTTAATAAGTAGATACCTAACTCACAAAACATGCATTCGATATAAACATGTTTATACTTGCTTTAAAACATGCTTGTAACTGAAAATGTTATTCTTTAACATAAAAAATGCTCATGAATACATTTGTAACAATTGCTTGAATTAGGAAACTTTGCTTAACTTGCTTGAAATGAATACTTGTTATGAAAAACTTGCAACTTATCTTATACTTCATATACTTCAAAATAATAAACATCTTTCTTTGGGGCCGACATAATACCAATGCGAGCATCCCTAATAGGTTTCGGGGTAGCTAGCCACTGAACTCTAATAGAGAGTCTACTAGCTTGCCTAGTTTTAAGGGCCTTGTGCCCGGTACATTCCACTTAGAAAGTAATATACTTAACTTGTACTCATACTTATACTTAACTTGCTTAACTTAGCACATATCTTGCACATAGGAAGTAGGGCTCCCAAAACTTGCTTTTGGGACTTCTTAAAGCCTTGGCCTTGAACTCCTCAAGGCACCTTGCGTGTCATGATCCCAAAACTTGCTTTTGTGGAAATCAAGACCTCGGTTTTCACCCCGTACATTCCATCGAACACCTTGCGTGCCAAAATCCCAAAACTTGCTTTTGGGCAAATCAAGACCGTGATCTTGCTATACTAGGATCACATCATCAAAAGACTTAGAATCATATTTAGAACCACACGAAAACTACTTTTATTGTAGGTGAGTGATCTGCTTACATCCTTGGGCTTCTAAACTTACTACCTGGCGTAGAATCTTCTTCCTTGCGCGATCTTCCAACCCTTGCCCTAGGAGAGAACCCTAGTTTCCCTTTAGTGAGAAACCCTAACCTCTCCTCTCTTGATTTTCGCAAGGAAGAAGAAGGAGGGGAAAACCCTTGATTTTCTCTCCTTTCCATACTTTATATATTAAGTGGAAGTTGAACCATCTCCCATAAAGGAC
The DNA here is from genome assembly GCA_024364735.1 of Boesenbergia rotunda. NCBI lineage: Eukaryota > Viridiplantae > Streptophyta > Magnoliopsida > Zingiberales > Zingiberaceae > Boesenbergia > Boesenbergia rotunda. The sequence continues at coordinate 137,071 of JAGFNQ010004483.1, forward strand.
GCTTAATATTACATATCTAATATCGGTTCTATATTCCAGTGAGATAATTACTATCCCTAATGGAAACTTGAAATCAACCCGACCTGCGACCCGCGAGTCCGAGCCCTTGCTCCGACCCCTTTAAAAGAAATTTTTAATTTCTTTTTGTTTATTTTGAAAAAATTATGAAAAATTCAAGTGTTACAATCTTATCTATGGAGATGATTATCAATCATCAAATATATCTAATCAATTAAAGGTTAATAAATAAAAAAAGTATTTTTTTTTCTAATTCATCTCAATGAATAATTTAATTAGAAATTTACACACACACACACATATATATATATATAATTAATTGAGCCTTTTATAAGTATAAATAAAGATCAACGTAATTTTTAATTAATTTTCAATTTAAACTCATAATTTTGATTGTAGAAATTATTTATTTTTTATAATTAAAATAACTTTAATTAATTGAATAAATTAATTTTTATCTTTTTACAATTTAAATTATATATTTGTTAATGTAATTAGCTCTTAATTATTTGATAATTAACACTTAACTATCCAATTGTCGAACTACACTTCTCAAGCCAAAGGTTCGAATCTTATGTATGCGACTCTACTGTTTCCTTATTATTAGAGAAGACTTCAATGAGGTGAGCTGTAAGATGTGTATACTGAAAGACATGATTTTTTTATATGAACATCTTCATTTTGAAAAGAGAATCACAACTACACTAGGTGTCTGTTTATATTAGTACATGCATGAAGTCCAATTAGTTTGCATTGTATATAACATGGTGTGTGGTGTCACACGGAAGATCATGTTATTAGTTCCTTGCTTAGTATAAATAGAGTCTCACAACCGAAATAGAATTGGACAACCCATCGGGATGGTTGTAGTGTAATTAGGTGTGGTTGATCTTGACCATAGAATTACACTAGTGTGCTTTGAGTACATTGAGTAGGACCAAAACCTGAGGTTATCCAATTTGTACTGACTCAATAATTGGATAGGACCTCAAGATTATATCATGGAGTACGATCCCTTAATCTTGATATAATAACGGGCATATATTATTAACTATTATTTCTTTGATTTATCAATGGGCGAGATCTATTCTGTTAGATCGATAGACCCGGTAAGTTGAGAGATAATATTAATAATATGATGTGCTGTTGATTATTGACGGAATTCGTGTCCTGGTGAGTCGGGTTGATGATGCCCCCTTGATGAGCTCGAAAGGTTCATCATGCTAAACCCTGCAGGTGGATTTGATCCGACATGATGATAAGGTCGAGTGGTACTAGTCAAGGATCCAAAGGTTAATTAATTTGAATTGTCAATAATTTAAATTAATTAACAGACATTCGATATCTTAAACACGGGGGAATGGAGACTCGTAATATGGGGAGCCCATATGAAAATATAGGAGTTGGTGAGGAAGTTCAATTAAGATTCTTTAGTGGAACGGATCTTAATTAATGGATCAGGTTTAGATCCATTGGTGGGCCAAGATCCAACTCCTCCTCTTGGTCCCTACCTTAGCCCTATAAATACCCTAAGAGATCATGATACCAAGGCTTGATCAATCCAATTGGAAAACCCTTGGCCTCTCTCTCTTTTCTCCCTCTCATTCTCTCTCCTAGGTTGGCCGGCGCACACCAAGAAGAGAAGCTCTCTTCTCTTCTTGCTCTATCCTTCTTCTCTCTTGGCGTGGGCTGCCAGGAAAGGGTAGATCATCTTCCTTTCCAACTGGTGGCCGGATCTCAGGGAGGAGGCTGGAGGTTGGCCGGCGGCGTGGAGGAGTGGCGCAAGGGCGTCGGCTGTGAGGGAGGGTTATAGAGAGTGAGCGGCGGGTTTGGGGATCTTCTTCCTTCCTCTCAGTCCTCTTCACCTTCCTAACCCTCTATTGGACGGAGAGCTAGTGGTCGGCGACCTTGTGAGCCCTTGGTTGGCCGGCGGCGCACGCGTGGAAGGAAGAGAGCCGGCGGTGCAAACCCTAGTTTAGGGTTTCCGACTAGGGCAAGGAGGTGAGGTTTTTGGAGGCCTTGGTGATCTCAGTTCCCAGTAGATCGTCGCTCACATGACGTCAGGGAAGGGAGGGGCATAAGGTAGAAGGTCGCGAGGTGATCAGAAAGGTATATTTCTTTCCCAAGCTCCCTTATGTCATTATGTGCTATGTTATGTTTGCTTCATCATTTCATGTTAGTTAGTTTATTATTTTGATTTTGTATCATAGCCAATAATTTACTAACTGGACCCCGACCGTAAACACAAAAGCCGGCGATCTACTCGTCGCCTTTTCCGCAGTCGAACGATCAAGCAAATTACAAGGCCGATTTTTATAATTGGCCGAGTTGTAATTTGGATCGTTCGATACAGCACGAGATGGTCGTTAGGAGACGGGTCTCTATTCGGATTAATTTTTAATTCGTAGACATGGAGAGGTCTCTTGGAATGACCGAGTATTAACTTAGGAAACCCGCCAAGCCATACCCAACATGAGCTACATCAACCAACTCTCCTGGTGCTCTCGTCCTCGAGTTAGAGGCGTAGCCAGACTTTCAAATTACATGAGGCTGACTATGATTGATATAAAAATTTAATTAATTTAAAAATATAAATAACATAAAAAGTATGTGAATATTAAGTTTTAGAAGGTGTAAAACAAAAATATTCAATATTCAATACATTCAAAATCATATAAAAAATATTATTGAAGTTGTACTCTTTGATTCTTCATAGAATCAAACTCATTAATGATTATATCATTATCGATATTTTCAATCAACTCCCGTTTAATATAGAAGACTATAGAATCTGTTAAAAACTCTTCTTCTATTTTATTACAAAGAGCTGTTTTAACAAGTTTCATAGCTGAAAATACTCGTTCCATTGTTGTTGTAGAGACGGGAAGAGTTAAAACAAAATGAATCAACCTGTCAATTAAACAAATATATTAATTTTATATATAAGTAAATGATATAGTTATAATATATAAATTATAACAAATAAGAAAAAGATTACCTGTCAATCAAATATTAGGTTCCTGATTTATTTGTTTCAACTAATCTTTGACATAATTCAGAAATAGTTGATAAATTTTGAAATCTTTTATGACCAACAACATCAACCTTATAGTGATCTAATTGTATCTCAAGTGATGCAAATCTTGTGTGTCGAAGTCAAGAGGATAGAATTTATCAGCAAGTCGATAGATGTGATCAACATTAAGAAGTTTAAAATTTTCTTTAGGTTCCAAAGCACAACTAAGCTTAAGAAGTGCGATTGCCTCATCTTTGAATCTACTATTAAGCTCTTCAATTTGAAAATCTATTGCAGTAACAAATGCATCAAATTGATAATGGTGCTCAACTGTGATTGAATCATTTTATTAACAAGAATGACCTATAGCAGATTTATAACGAGCTTCCATATCAGGTACCTCAATATCATACTTAGCACAAACTTCTTTCACATAACTAAGTAGAATAATGAAACCTTCTTTTCTCAAAGTATGAAACAAAATTTTAGTAGTTGAAATAGAGTCTATTGCATTTAAAATGTCTAATGATTTCTCTTGCAATGCCCGACAAAGCAGATTTGTTAACCCCATTATCTTTTACATCAAGTGTAATATGAATATGAAATAAAGACTTCATCACAATCAACAAACCACTAGCTTCACCATGGATGGAGTTAGAAGAGGATGTACCCCATCATGCACTATGTTTTCTAACACAGTAATCACAGAGCTATACATATCAATCATGTTACAAATTGAGTCAAAATTAGAACTCCAACGAGTCTTTCCAGGCCGTATAATTTTGCAATTTGATTGCATCCTCTATCGATATCACGTTCACCAATAGCTACCATACGTGCAACATCAACTCTTTGAGCAGAAAGTAACTCAGTTTGACATTTAGGAGATGCGTTAAAGTGATTACAAATGGAATTCAATTTTGAAAAAAAAAATAACCAAATGGATACCTCTTTTTCAGCATCTACAGTTAATACTAGTTAAAGTCGATGAGTGAAACAATGTACATAATATGCATATAAATAATTTTTCAAGAAAAGAGCTTGTAATCCATTCCAACATCCACGCATATCACTAGCACTATCATATCCTTGTCCTCGTATATTGTGGATATTCAAGTCATAACGACCAAGAGCATCAATTTTTTTTTCTTAAGTGTTACAGCAGTTATATCAGTCACATGTACAATGGCAAAGAACCGCTCTCATAAAAAACCATCAATATCCACAAATCTTAATGCAATAGTCATCTGTTCCTTGTCAGATGTATCTCTTACTTCATCAACTAAAATACAGAATTTAGCATCCTCAATTTCTTTATAAATCTTGGTTCTCACTTGATTGGCAAGAATATTCAAGATATCATTCTGAATATCTGGTGAAGTATACTTTACATTTTTTGGAGTTTTCTCTAAGACGATATCCCCAATATTCTAATTTATTTTCCCTATAAATTTTATCATCTCAATAAAATTGTCGTGATTATTAGAAGATGGAGATTCATCATGCCCTCTAAATGTGCATGGTTATAAAGTAAGTCATCTAATACTTTCTATAGTTGTTGTAAGCCTCAATCTAGTCTTCTGTTTTTCATCTAAAAGTTGTGCATTCATCACTTTGTTAATATGATGAGGTATATTCATCAAATTATCAAGATATTCCACAGCATTATTATGTGGTGATGTATTGCATCCTATATGCATCAAAAATGTGCATCTATCACTATCATTAACTCGCTTCCAATATTTGAATCCATCCATCATAAATGCAAGATTGCGAGGATGCTTATGATTAAACAAGAAGCATGGAAAACAAAATGCAGCATCTTTCGAAAGAGAGTATTCTAACCAAGTAAATTTCTTAAACCAATGACTTTGGAATCGTCGATTTTAACTTCCAAATTTGGTAATTGGATACTCATTCTGAATAGGTTGATATGCCCCCATCATAATATAAGCTCATCTGATTTCATTCTTTTGATTAACAGGATATTTTTATATTGGAGTGTGAATGCCAGATCAGGTTTGTTGGAACCGGGTGCATGTTGACATGGATGCGGGTTCGTAATTTTAAAATTAATTACGTGGAGCGGAAGGTTTAGCATAAATAATTTCTCAAATTATTTAATCACACATCTAAGCATGCAACTGTATCTTGTGTAGACATGATCATATATTTAAAATTTTGCAGAAACGTAAACTAATTTACGTATTACCTCGCATAACTTGAAGGAAGGGACGAGATCCAACCGTAAGCGTCCCTCGGAAGCTCCGCCTCTATTCGCGTCCACGCCAAGTATCTTCGGGATGACTTCGCAAAGCCACGAGTTTCGTGTTCTTGAGAACTACTAGATTCTCCGAGAACGCGACAAGAAAACCAAGAGAGAAGTAATCACATCGGAAAAACTCACTACCAAGGTTGGCCGAAATCACAATTCCGGCGAGAAGGAGGAAGATGACTTGCGCCCAATCCCAAGGTGATAATGGCCGGAGAGGAAGATCATCCCAACGGAAGAACTTTGTCTCCTCGGTGCTTCTCCTTGTGCTCACGGCAAGAAGAAGAGAGAAGAGCCTTGTGGCCAGCCAAGAGAAAGAAGGGAGGAGAGGGAGAGAGCCCAGGCAAGAATACTTCGATTGATTTCCAAGCCTTGCCTTGGGTCCTTTATATAGTGGCCTCTCAACCGCCAAGTCTCTTTTTTCTTATGGAATAAATTTTCTATGACTTATTCCATCATGCCAAGTTTTATCATATTTTAATTCATGATAAAAACCGACCAAGCCTCCTTTTTTCTTATGGAATAAATTTTCTTATCATGGTAAATCAATGCTTGATTGATTTTATAAAATAAAATAAATCAATCCATGGTTCATTTTAATTTCCATGAAAAATAAACCAAACCTTGGTTTATTATATAAAAATTTATATCATCCATAATTTTATAAAACAAACCACACTTAGTTTATTTTATAAATTGAACTAAAAACTTGGTTCTCTACCTTTGTTGTGGCCGGCCAAGCAAAGAGGATGGAGACCCTCTTTGGTCGGCCCATCCAAGCCACGCCCCAATGAATTAAACTCATTTAATTCATCTATTAAGTCTTCAAAAGACTTAGCCATTTTACGCTTCCGATGCGTCTCTGAAAAATTCAGATTCGACTTATCGTTTGGCTCAACCAAACCTAATCTCTCTTGATTGGAAAATTCAATTTTCAACTCGTTTTAAATCTCTCGGATTTCTCGTAGTGCGTGTGACTAAATAGGCTTTCGATTTATGTTGGCCGTCTATAATTAATCAATTATAGAACGATCATGAGTGACACCTAGTAGTACATCATGATCCCCAATTAATCGAAAGATCAACGGTTGACCTCAGAAACAATTCTAAAATCCTTCAGCAACTATAATGAATCGTGCCCCATTCCCTTCACCATCTTATACCCACTTGGTTCAGGACATGGTCTATGTGTGTCAGTCCCCACTAGGCTGACTACGTCACACCTAGCCCAAGTAACGTTTTCTCGTCCTACGGATTCTAATTACTTTCATGTATTTAAGAGATTCATACTCTGAACATGTCATGCTCTGGCGAGAGGCTTCGAGTAACAATCCGACGATAGGCCTTGGGTATACATCTCCTCGCAAGGAGTGGTGAATCCTTTGTAGGCTGTTCAAACATCATCGGGCACTTCGGCTTATACCCAATCATCCTGGGTCCACACCTCCTTGGAGATGCTTGCTTAAGTTGTCAAAGTATAAGTCTCCATGACCAAGATGACTTGAACACCGCAAGTCAAAGGAACATCGCACTTAAGCTGCAGTAAGAACTTCATTGACATATCTATATATAGACTACCATATGAAGTTTTACAGTTAGTCACTCCAATGAACTAGTTCCCTTAACTAGCACTCATGTTTATCTCCGGACATCCCAATGTCACCAGCCAGTGAGAATCAGCTGATTAGAGAATAACCCATGCTAGTCTCAACAGAATTGATAGTGTCCGTATTTATCAATTCATCGACTAGGGACAATTTCAATACTTCACAATTGCACATGTAGAGATAATCATTAGTTGTGAATTCATCACAAATTCTCTCATGCTGTGAATTGTATTGTGAACATTCAGTAAATGAGTTTAAGATCTCAATTAAATACATAAACATGTATACTCAAATAGTGAATATTCATTTATTAAAATAAATGATTACAATCATAAGGCGATTGCCTTAGGACATTTTTCTCATATCACTAACAAGGTTCAAGAGAAGTGAATAGATATAAAAATTAACATATCCAATAATAATGAAGAAATATTCTTTATTGACCAATCTAATACAATATGATACATACGAAGTCATATTTGTTAATATCAAACAAACAATAAAAAAAGTAATCAATTATATAAATAAACATAACCAAATTAATTAATAATCTTGTTAATAAATTTATTCAATTTATCAAAAGAAAATAATTGTAGTTGACTCATACAAAATAAAAAGAAAATAAACCTACGACGATGGATGCATAGATATCGTGTGTTATTCAAGAGAAAAGATGTCGCGGTTATACTCATCGAGTCGCTGTTGATTGCCTGTACATGACATAAATATGAAATATACAAATGAAAGATATTAGAAAACTTTTAAAGAAATAGAGAAATTGGATATCAAAAGAAATTCATCCCAAATACGAATAAATCTAAGAAATTCATCCCAAATACAAATAGATCTATTCTAATCGAAATACGAATAGATCTTAGCAGAGTTAGGAGTAAAAACTTAGTTAAAACTAGGCAATGGAAAGTTCTAATGGGGTTATACAGTGAAGACCTAGTTGGAAACTAGACAATGGAAAGTCCTAGTGGGCCTAGGTCATAAACCTAATTGGGAACTAGGTAGTGGAAGTTCTATCCGAGCTAGGGGGTGAAAAAGTCCAAGTGAGTCAAAAGTTGACTGGACATTTGGTAATTGAAAACCCAACGGGAAGTTAGTAAGGGAAAGTCCAGGTGGGTCAAAGGTTAACTGGACACTTAGTGATAAAAAATTCAATAGTAAGTTCGTAAGGAAAGGTCTAAGTGGATTAAAGTTGATCAGACACTTGGTGATCAGAAATCTAATGAGAAATTGATAAGGGAAAGTCCAAGTGAGTTAAAAGTTGACCGAACACTTGGTGGAGAATATAGAAACGCGTCGGGCCGACTAGAGGGGGGGTGAATAACCTTGAAAAATAAAACACAATCTCTTGCTTTTGAACTTAGCAATGATACACTATTAATTGAACAGAAATAACATGCAAAAGGACAAGTAAGAAAGGACTCTGAATTTACTTGGTTTGGAACCTAAGTGATTGTTAATCTAAGACATTGAAAGCTCCAATAAATAACTCCTTTAAAGTAAGCGGAGTAGCCTCTTACAAGCAATTGAAAGCATATAGATTTAGCATAGAATTAGAAAGATAATACAATGACTGATATTTAATTCTGAGTTAAAGGGCTCTATTCATAGAGCCAAGAAAAGTTTATCCGTTGCTGATGTGGCACATCCTGGGCGCTTATGTTCAATGGGGGCTCCTATGTTGGGTCAACTCTTATCCACGTCGTAACGGTTGTGAAAACAACTCTTTTTAGATAAGCTAGGATAGATCAAGTGCCTGTATCAGCTCTCGGGCGCTCGGGACTCCCAGCGCCCTGGACATACCTGGGCACCCCATATCAATACCAGCGCCCGAGATCAACCCAGGTGCCCTAGACCATCTCGAGCGTCCGAGACCAACCTGAGCACTCCAAATTGTTGGGGCAATCGGCCCGAGTATGATCTGGAGGATCATGGGTTTTGATGTACGTGTCAATATGATTAAGTTAGGGGTTATTGTTGGACTAATATGTGTAAGTGAGTTTGCAGGTTTCCAGGTACACATAGACTTGGTTGATGACTTCAGGTGAAGGGTGGCATGGAGGTAAGCTAGAGGCTTGTGTGCGCATCCGAGGGACCGTGGATAACAGAGATGATGAGCCGAGGGATGCGGACTTCGAGGCGTACGTAAAGGATGGCATGGAGGCAAGCTGGAGGCTTGTGTGCGCATCTGAGGGACGAGGGCCGAAGATGAAGAGGGGTGAAGGTAACAGTCGAGGCTGCTGGTGAAGAGTCAACCAGGTCGTGAGGGTCTTAGTGTGAGTGATTGTACTCAGGGACTAAGTCAGGAGGGTTCGAGTGCGGAGAGAAATGTACTCGGGAAGGGTAACCCTAGGCTTAGGGAAGGACCATCGACTGCTCTGGGAGGAGTAGACTGGTAATGGCTGGGTATTCGAACGTTGGCTGTAACAGTCGAATCTGAGTGGGAGCAGTCGACTGCCCTGTTGATGCAGTTGGCCCGGTTGTTGTTTTGGTGTTGACAACGATTTAAGTTTGGTTGAATGAATTCGAGTTAAGTCCAGGTGGATCGGGAGATCGCACGTTGGCAGTGGAAAAGACCTAGTGGGACTAGGCACACCTAGTGGGACTAGGTGGAAAAGACCTAGTGAGACTAGGCACAACTAGTGGGACTAGGTGAAGTGGAGAAGACCTAGTGGGACTAGGCACACCTAGTGGGACTAGATGGAAAAGACCTAGTGGGACTAGGCACACCTAGTGGGACTAGGTTGAAATCCCGGTGAGTGAAGTCAGGTATTGGTGAGTGAAGCCAGGTGATTGAAATCCTAGTGGGACTAGGTTGAAATCCCGGTGAGTGAAGCCGGGTCCTGTTGAGTGAAGCCAGGTGATTGAAATCCTAGTGGGACTAGGTTGAAATCACGGTGAGTGAAGTCGGGTCCTGGTGAGTGAAGCCAGATGATTGAAATCCTAGTGGGACTAGGTTGAAATCCCGGTGAGTGAAGCCAAGGTCCTGGTGAGTGAAGCCAGGTGATTGAAATCCTAGTGGGACTAGGTTGAAATCCCGGTGAGTGAAGCCGGGTCCTGGTGAGTGAAGCCAGGTGACTGAAATCCTGGTGAGTGAAGCCAGGTCCTAGTGAGTGAAGCTAGGTTGAATGAAGTCTCGGTGATTGAAGCTGGGCACGGAATCTTGGTCCGGGGGACTGAGCACAAGTCAGAGAGGGCTAGGGAGCTCGTTCTCTTGACTTAGGGTTGAATTGGAAGTCTCTGGATCGGTCTGGTGATCGAACAGGGAGACTAGCATGATCTCCTATCGTGGATCAGTCTGGTGACCGATCCAGAGGAGGCTGATCGGTCTGGTGACCGATCAGGGAGAGAATAGAAAGTTTGCAGAAACTTGGGTTGGCTTCTGTTCGGCTCCTGATCGGTCTGGTGACCGATCAGGGAGAGCTCCTGATCGTTCTGGTGAACGATCTGAGGGATTTCAGAAATCACGAGCTCCTCACTATGACCGATCAGGATGGACCCTGATCGGTCAGAGAGTGGTCTGATCGGTCACCAGACCAATCAGGCCACAACCTGATCGGTCTAGGGACCGATCAGTGAGGTTTGGCCTGCGAAGGCTGGGAATCCTAGTACTGCTGTGGATCGGTCCGGTGACCGATCCACGATCTATGATCGATCAGGGTGATCAATCATAAGAATCCCGCGATTCTTGGTTTCTCACTGTGGACCGATCAGGCTGCATCCTGATCGGTCAGGACTATACCTAATCGATCTGGTGACCGATCAGCGTCCTCTCTGATCGGTCGGGTGACCGATCAGAAGCTGAACTTTAATTCAAATTCACTGTCAGACGCGCTGATCGTGTCTGTTTTCTCTGCCGATTCTCTGATACACTGCTGATTTCATTTGATATGCTATGCTAATCTTCTGTTGGAGTGTGCAGGTGATACAGGGAGGATTCAAACCATGGGGGAGAGTCAACTGAGGACTTTCCTTGGTGCAGGTTTGTCTGTTTACCGATTTCATGTTTCAACGGGCAGCTGGCGCGATTGGCAACTAACGGAGGCTCAGCTGAAGAGGTCTTCACTGGACTGAGTGCTCAGGGAGTCAGGGGGTCAGGCTGTGGCTCAGTGGATGCTGTTGGAGCTTGACGACGTTGAGCTTGAGCTTAAAGACAAAGCTGGAAGCAGAGGAGTGGAGCGGCGAACAGACAAAAACTTGAGGAGTTTGGCTGGGCTGTGTCGAGTGCTCTCTGTTGCTTTGTGCTTAAGTGTTCTTACTACATTCTTGTGAGGTTCTCTTCTCGAATGTCTCGTGAGCTTAAATTGTATCAATCTGTGAGATAGCTTGTGGAGACGTTTCTCCACCGAGAAGGAGGCTTCAGTTTATCCGGTGTTCATCGGGGCTTGATCTACCGACGATCAAGGGATCACCCACCTTACGGGCACTCCAAGGAGTAGGGGCAAGTTATCCCCGAACCTTGTACATCGCTGTGTTAGCATCAGTTTGATTCCTTTCTCTGTTTTGTTATTTCTGTTGTATTTTGTTTCTGCTGCTAACTTTGATCACAGAAAGAAAGTTCAAAGAAGAGGGGCTTATTTGAGTGTCTGGCTACATTCACCCCCCCCCTCTCTAGCCATCCAAGCACCAACAAGTGGTATCAGAGATTGGGGCTCTATTCAAGCGGCTTAACATTCGAGAGCTAACAAAGATAGCCATGGGAAGAGAAGGGTTTAGCACCAGCCGACCTCCATTCCTCGACGACACTGATTTTCCATATTGGAGGCCAAGGATGGAGTTTTACTTCAAAACCAACATCAGCATGTGGTTTGCTGTCAAAGAGGGTTTTTCCACTCCTAAAGATGCTGAGGGAAAAGAGTTGGATTTTTCAAAGTGGTCGGTTGATCAAATCAAAAAGGGAGAAGCCGATGCCAAAGCTGTGGTACCTTGCAATGCAGGATGACCAAGGAGGAGCTGATCAAGGTTGGCCCTTTCACCTCTGCCAAAGACTTATGGAGCAAACTCATTGAGCTCCAAGAAGGAACTCAAGACACCCGGACTGCCAAGAAAGACCTCCTTCACAGCCAACTCCAAAATCTGTCCATGGAAGAGGATGAAACTGTTGTTGGAGCTCGGATGGCTAGAGAGGGGGGGGGTGAATATAGCCAAACACTTGGACTTTAACACTTATCGATTTTCTGCACTTCAATCGTTAGTAGCACAGCGGAAGCACAATAAAACAGAGTATTTGCAGAAAACTAAACCCTAAACTATGAGCAGACACAAGAACGCTAACAAGAGGATTTACAAGGTTCGGGGATAACTTGCCCCTACTCCTTGGCGTGCCCTTAAGGTGGGCGATCCCTTGATCGTCGGCAGATCAAGCCCCGGTAAATTCGGATAATCATCAACCTCCTTCTCAGTGGAGTAACCTCTCCACAGCGTTTCAACAGAGATATAGTTTTAAGCATAATGAAACACAAGAAAGATCTTACTTAGCACTTAGAACAGACAAGAACACAAGCAAGCTTCTCCCGAGCTCCACCCTGCGCAAATTTCACGCAAGAACACCCTTCTTCGTGTCTTCTCGTTGATGAACTCAAGCTCCTTGTTCCTTCTTTCAAGTGCCCAAGTAACAGATGGTTGCTTCAAAGATCACAATTGCTTGCTCAAGAGATGATGGAAGTAATCGCACAAGCACAGGAATGCAGTATGAAGAAGACGCAGTAAGCTCTAGTAATAAATCTCTTTTCCACTTCACCACTACGCCGCTTAAGTCTTCTCCACTAACGCCAGGTCACAGCCATCTCCCTGCAACCTCCTGATAGTAATATGAGAGAAGTGTCCTAAGGCAATCGCCTTATGATTGTAATCATTTACTTTAATAAATGAATATTCACTATTTGAGTATACATGTTCGTGTATTTGATTGAGATCTTAAACTCATTTACTGAATGTCCGCAATACAATTCACAGCATGAGAGAATTTGTGATGAATTAACAACTAGTGATTATCTCTACATGTGCAATTGTGAAGTATTGAAATTGTCCCTAGTCGATGAATTGATAAATACGGACACTATCAATTCTATTGAGACTAGCATGGGCTATTCTCTAATCAGCTGATTCTCACTGGCTGGTGACATTGGGATGTCCGGAGATAAACATGAATGCTAGTTAAGGGAACTAGTTCATTGGAGTGACTAGCTGTAAAACTTCATATGGTAATCTACATATAGATATGTCAATGAAGTTCTTACTGCAGCTTAAGTGTGATGTTCCTTTGACTTGCTGTGTTCAAGTCATCTTGGTCATGAAGACTTATACTTTGACATCTTAAGCAAACATCTCCAAGGAGGTGTGGACCCAGGATGATTGGGTATAAGCCGAAGTGCCCGAAGATGTTTGAACAGCCTACAAAGGATTCACCACTCCTTGCGAGGAGATGTATACCCAAGGCCTATCGTCGGATTGTTACTCGAAGCCTCTGGCCAGAGCATCACATGTTCCGAGTATGAATCTCTCAGAAACATGAGAGTAATTAGAATCCGTTGGACGAGAAAGACATTACTTGGGCTAGGTGTGACGTAGTCAGCCTAGTGGGGACTGACACACATAGACCGTGTCCTGAACCAAGTGGGTATAAGATGGTGAAGGGAATGAGGCACGACTCATTAGAGCTGCTGAAGGGTTTCAGAATTATTTCTGAGGTCAACCGTTGATCTTTCGATTAATTGGGGATCATGATGTACTACTAGGTGCCACTCATGATCGTTCTATAATTGGTTAATTATAGACGGCCAACATAAATCGAAAGCCTATTTAGTCACACACACTACGAGTAATCCGAGGGATTTAAAACGAGTTGAAAATTGGATTTTCCGATCAAGAGAGATAAGTCGAATCTGAATTTTTCAGAGACGCATCGGAAGCATAAAATGGCTAAGTCTTTTGAAGACTTATTGAACGAATTAAATGAGTTTAATTCATGAGATCGCGGCTTGGGTTTGGCCGGCCAAAGAGGGTTCCCACCCTCTTTGTTTGGCCGGCCACAATAAGAAGGAAGAACCAAATTGTTTGGTTCAAATTTATAAAATATAAACCGCGCGTGGTTTGTCTTATAAAATTATGGATAAAGAAATTTGTATAAAGAAATTTATATAAAGAGATTTATTTTTTATGGAAATTAAAATAAACCTTGGATTGGTTTATTTTATTTTATAAAATCAATAATGGATTGATTTACCATGATAAAGAAATTTATATAAAGAAATTTCTTTCCATAATAAAAGGGGAGACATGGTTGTTTTTATTATAAATTAAGTTATAATAAAAATTTGGCATAACGGAATAATTTATAGAAAAATTTATAAGATAAATTTCTTATGAAAAATTTATTCCGTTAAGAGGAGACTTGGCGATTAAGAGGCTACTATATGAAGGTACCAAGGCAAGGCTTGGAGATTAATCCAAGAGATCAAGGATTCTTGCCTAGCCTCTCTCCCTCTCCTTCTCTCCCTCTCCCTCTTCTAGTGCCGCCGGCCCTAGAGCTCTCCCCCTTTGCCGTGAGCTTCCACCACCAAGAAGAAGCCGAAGAAGAAGAAGAAGCGGGCGCGACTCCTTCCCTCCTCCCGGAATCATGATTCCGTTCTTCGTTTGGTGGTTAGTTTTTCATCTCTCTCTTGGTATTCTTGTCGTGCCTTTGGAGAATCTAGTAGTTCTTGTCGGCAAGAAACTCGTGGCTTTGCGAAGTCATCCCGAAGAAAACTCGGCGTGGACGCGAATAGAGGCGGAGCTTCCAAGGGACGCTACAGTTGGATCTCGTCCCTTTCTACGAGTTACGCGAGGTATTAAGTAAATTAGTTTACTTTCTGCAAAATTTTAAATGTATGATCATGTCTCCACAACATAAGGTTGCATGCTAGATACGTGGTTAAAATAATTTGAGAAATTATTAATACTAAACCTTCCGCTGTACGTAATTAAATTTTAAAATTACGAACCCGTATCCATGTCAACATGCACCCGGTCCCAACAGTGGTATCAGAGCCGGTTAGTGTTCGACATAATCATATAATTGTTTTACGAAAAACTTTGTTATGATCTCAATTTTTGAAAATTTTCCAATTATGGAAACTTTCTAATTATGATAAATTTTAGATTTAGGAATTTCAAAGTTTGGAAATCCTCATGAAATTTCGCAAACTTTTGAAATATCCTAGTTTCTGAAATTTTATGATAATTGTGAAAACTTCCCATTTTTGGAAACTTTCCAATTTTGGAAATTTCCTATTTTGGAAATTTTCCAATTTTGGAAATATGTAAGTTTTCTTTGTACCAGAAACATACAATTATTCTGAAAACCTATTATGAAATCTCGCAATTTTGGGCACTTTCTTTCAAGAAAGTCTAGACAAATTTATGGATTATTAATTGACAATTAAATTGAATTGGTTTTAAATTATTAACAAAATTCTTTATTTTGGATTGAGCCTCGGGGAGCCGTCCAATTTAAAGTTAGTTGTTGTAATTTAATTTCCTATTTTGAATAAAATTGTCATGTTTAATTTGGTTACGCCTCGGGGAGCGGACCAAATTAGATTTACAACAAATTCCTTTTTTTTGGGTATCTGAGCCTCGGGGAGCCACCCAAAGAAAATAATTTGTTGAAAATAATAAATCCATAAATAAAATATGTAATCAAATCTTGGAAATTTTGAGGTGATTCTCAAACGATAATTTCCTTATTTGATTTAAGAGGTGATGCTCTTACATATTGTGGTCTCCAAAATTAATTAGGAAAATGGTTTCCTATAGAGTTTTCTTAAATGAGATTTTCATGAAAATAATATGTGGTTGAATTAACGGAAGCTGTCTCTTAATTTAATAAGATTTGATTTAGAGAAATCAAAGTCTTAAACATATTATTTCCGAAATTGATTATGACAATTTAGGAAATTGTTTCCCAAAACAATTCCTTGAATAAAGTATGAAATTAGAATTAGGAAATCCGGTTCCTAATTCAATTAATGAGACTTGATAAATTAAGTCACATACATACTTTATTAAGGAAATCGTTAGTACATGACATAATTATATGTCATGAATGTGCTTAGAAAAGAAAGGATGAGACCCAAAACCCTTTACAAAATATTAAGGCCAACACCTTCCATTAATATGGTTAGAACCGGAGTTTTGTTTCTCGTATGGGTTGATGGACACATCCATGCCCGGCTTGAACCTCAACATGTTCAAACCATGGAATTAGTTTATGATTAATATAGTTGGAGTCAGAGGTCAATCCTTAGTTTTGGTTGTTGGACACATCCAAGCCTGACTAAACGGTTGAATGAGCTCCAACCATATTAAAACTATTTCTTGATTAATGGATCAGTCTTAAGCTCGGAGCATCGATTTGTTGTGCCACAGCCAAGGTCGATGTAAAGAGAGGTGTAGTTGGGTGCTATGTATAATGTTGCATACTTGTTAATGAGTTAACAACCCAATGATTTATGCAAACATTCAATTAGTTGATAGCATAATATGATAGTTACATATATGTGATATGTAATCGGTATAATTACCTACCTTCTTGCTAAGAATAACTTGATGGCCACAGCCATGGTTGTTCTTATCTATGGTTGGATATCAACCTATTTGGAGATGTTCCTACGATCTCCCGAATTGATAAAAAAGGGTTATTCAAATCGAAAAATAAATAGGATTTAATTAATGTATGTTGAAGCATTCTTTATCATTCTTCTCACATAAGCTCAATTTGTATTTCTAGGATAATCACTCGATCATGTCTTCTCTGAATTTGCGTTCCATTTTGGACACCAATAAACTGACTGGGCCAAACTTCATGGACTGACTTCGAAACCTGAGGATAGTCCTCAAGGCAGAGAAGCTTGCTTATGTCCTTGAAGATCAACTTCCCAACCGTCCTCCAGAAAATGCAACTA
The DNA here is from genome assembly GCA_024364735.1 of Boesenbergia rotunda. Taxonomy (NCBI): domain Eukaryota; kingdom Viridiplantae; phylum Streptophyta; class Magnoliopsida; order Zingiberales; family Zingiberaceae; genus Boesenbergia; species Boesenbergia rotunda. The sequence goes on from JAGFNQ010004483.1 coordinate 153,940, forward strand.
AAGACCAGTTAGTGGCCTATCAGAAACATGTGACCGATTCTGAACTTGCGAGTTGCATCATGCTAGCCGCTATGGTACCTGAGCTGCAAAAGCAGCATGAGCATATGGATGCTTATACCATCATCTTCCATCTTCATGAGCTTTTTGACAAGCAGGCGAGATCCGAAAGGTTCGAGGTCTCTAGACTCCTCTTCACCTCTAAGATGCAGGAAGGCACTTCTGTCTCACAGTTCGTGTTGAAGATGTTGGGGTACATTGAGCGACTGGGCACACTCGGTTTTGTAATGAATCATGAACTATGTATTGACTTAATTCTGCATTGTTTGCCCAAAAGTTATTCACAATTTGTGATGAACTATCGGATGAACAAGCTGGAGACTACCATTCCTGAGTTGCTCAACCTGCTGAAGACTATAGAGCCTTCTGTGAAGCAGGATCAGAAGACGGTACTGTTAGTTGGTTCCTCGAAGAAAGGTTCTAAGAGAAAGGCCAATGAATAGAATAAAGGAAAGAAGAAAAAGGCCAAAAAGACTGAAAAGACACCAAAAGGCACTTGCCATCACTGTGGCAAGGAGGGTCACTGGCGAAGAAACTGCAAGGTTTATCTTGAGTCCTTGAAGAAGAAGGCATCCGATGCCCCATCCTCTTCAGGTATCTTCGTTATTGAATGTCACTCTATTTCCTCAACCGCCTGGGTACTTGATACTGGGTGAAGCTCACATATATGTAATGACATACAGGGGCTAAGGAATAGAAGAAGACTCGTCAAGGGAGAAGCGAATTTGCGAATTGGAAATGGAGCAAAGATTGCTGCTGTTGCCATCGGAACATATATGCTAAAGCTCCCTGCTGGACGTGTCTTAGAATTGGATAATTGTTATTTTATTCCTTCGTTAATAAAGAACATTGTATCTATTTCATGTTTGAATGAAAAGGGTTATCATTTAACTTTTAGTAACAATTGTTGTTACATAACTTTAAATGGTTTTCTTTATGGGACCGAAACTTTGTGCAATGGTATCTACACGTTAGATTTATCCGGTGACGTTTTCAATATCGAAGTTAGCAACAAACGTGCTCGAATAGATAATCGAATAGACTCCTATACGTGGCATTGTCGTCTTGGCCATGTAAGTAAGAAACGCATGACTAAATTACACCGATGTGGAATTCTGGAATCATTTGAACCCGGTTCATTTGATACATGCGAATCATGCTTAAAAGGCAAGATGGCCAAATTACCCTTTTCTGGAAAAGGTAATCCAGTGGGAGAATTGCTTGGTCTAATACATACTGATGTATGTGGACCAATGTCAACTCTTGCACAAGGAGGCTATAGCTATTTCATTACCTTTATCGATGATCACTCACGATTCGGGTATGTGTTCTTGATGAAACACTAATCTGAAGCTTTTGAGAAATTAAAGAGTTCAGAAATGAAGTAGAGAAACAGCTTGGCAAAAGTATTAAGATACTTCGATCCGATCGGGGTGGTGAATACTTAAGTCAAGAGTTTCAAGATTATCTTAAGGACAATGGGATATTGTCTCAATGGACTCCGCCGTATACACCACAGCATAATGGTGTATCTGAGAGGCGTAACCGAACCTTGATGGACATGGTTAGATCTATGATGAATCATGCAACTCTTCCAAAATCCTTTTGGGGCTATGCACTTAAGACAGCTGTTTACTTGCTAAATAGAGTCCCGACCAAGGTAGTCTCTACTACTCCATATGAGACGTGGAATAGTAAGAAACCTCATTTAACTCACCTTAAAATATGGGGTTGTCCTGCTTATGTGAAGCGGATTGTATCAGACAAATTGGATGCTAAGTCTGATAAATGTCTATTTATTGGATACCCTAAGGAAACGAAGGGTTACCAATTCTATCTTCCCTTGGAACAAAAGGTGTTTGTTTCAAGGCATGCTGTATTTCTAGAAAAAGATTTTCTTTTACAAGAAGGCATTGAACTTGATGAAGTTCAAGAAACTCCAATAGACATTACAGAGACACCTAGTCTAGACCCACAACCAATAACTCATAATGATGAGCTATTAGTTGAACCTAAAACAACACCACCTCTTCGTAGGTCTGATAGGACACGCAATATTCCAGAGAGATACGGATTTCTCATAAGTGAATCGAATGACGTGTTACTCATAAGCGATGACGAACCTATCAGTTATGAAGATGTTCTGAAAAGTTCAGAAAGGGACAAATGGCTTGAAGCCATGAAGTCGGAAATGAATTCCATGTACGAAAACCAAGTATGGGACTTGGTCAACCCACCTGAAGGGATTAAGCCCATAGGGTGCAAGTGGGTTTTCAAGAAGAAAACCGACATGGAAGGTAATGTTGTTACCTTTAAGGCTAGATTAGTGGCAAAAGGATATCGTCAGAAACAAGGAATTGATTATGACGAAACCTATTCGCCAGTAGCTATGCTTAAATCCATTCGGATGCTCCTAGCCATAGCAGCTCATTATGATTATGAGATATGACAAATGGATGTGAAAATAACTTTCCTTAATGGAAACATGCTTGAGGATGTATACATAATACAACCTGAAGGTTTCCATCGGTTGACAAACCAAAATATGCAAGCTTCGGCGATCATATATGGACTGAAGCAAGCATCCAGGAGCTGGAACATCCGTTTTGATGAGACAATCAAAGAGTTGATTTCTCACAAAATCCTGACGAACCTTGTGTGTACAAGAAGGTTAGTGGGAGTGCAGTCGTATTCCTAGTGTTATATGTCGATGACATATTACTTATAGGAAACGATATATCAGTCTTACATTCAGGTTAAAATTTGGTTGTCCAAAACTTTCTCCATGAAAGACCTGGGAGAAGCAACCTATATCCTTGGGATTAGAATCTATAGAGATAGATCAAAACGGTTGCTTGGTCTTTCGCAGTCTACATATATAGACCGGAGTGCTAAAAGGTTTAGCATGTCGGAATCCAAGAAGGTTACCTTCCCATCAGCATGGGATCAACCTTTCAAAGTCTATGTGTCCGCGCACAGAAGACGAGAGGATTTGCATGAATAAGATTCCTTATGCATCCGCGATAGGATCTATCATGTATGCTATGTTATGTACTAGGCCCGATGTATCGTATGCTCTGAGCGTCACGAGCAGATACCAGTCTGATCCAGGAATGGATCATTGGGCGGCTGTCAAGACAATCCTTAAGTACTTAAGAAGAACTAAGGATGTGTTCCTAATATATGGAGAAGGAGATATGNTTCCGAAGCTGCGATATATTCTACTTCCGTGGTAGAATCCGCTACGGTGTCTTGTTTGGAGCTCTTCCAACTTATTGCGCCTCCATTCAAAGTAAATACGTATCCAGACTGAGATTTGGAGTCACCCTTATCTGTCTGGAAACTGGCATCTATATACCCACATATTACCATATCTCCTTCTCCATATATTAGGAACACATCCTTAGTTCTTCTTAAGTACTTAAGGATTGTCTTGACAGCCGCCCAATGATCCATTCCTGGATCCGACTGGTATCTGCTTGTGACGCTCAGAGCATACGATACATCGGGCCTAGTACATAACATAGCATACATGATAGATCCTATCGCGGATGCATAAGGAATCTTATTCATGCAAATCCTCTCGTCTTCTGTGCGCGGACACATATACTTTGAAAGGTTGATCCCATGCCTGATGGGAGGGTAACCTTTCTTGGATTCCGACATGCTAAACCTTTTTAGCACTCGGTCTATATATGTAGACTGTGAAAGATCAAGCAACCGTTTTGATCTATCTCTATAGATTCTAATCCCAAGGATATAGGTTGCTTCTCCCAGGTCTTTCATGGAGAAAGTTTTGGACAACCAAATTTTAACTGTCTATAAGACTGATATATCGTTTTCTATAAGTAATATGTCATCGACATATAACACTAGGAATACGACTGCACTCCCACTAACTTTCTTGTACACACAAGGTTCGTTAGGATTTTGTGAGAAATCAAACTCTTTGATTGTCTCATCAAAACGGATGTTCCAGCTCCTGGATGCTTGCTTCAGTCCATATATGGATCGTCGAAGCTTGCATACTTTGGTTTTATCAACCGATGTGAAACCTTCAGGTTGTATCATGTATACATCCTCAAGCAGGTTTCCATTAAGGAAAGCTGTTTTCACATCCATTTGCCATATCTCATAATCATAATGAGCTGCTATGACTAGGAGCATCCGAATGGATTTAAGCATAGCTACTGGCGAATAGGTTTCGTCATAATCAATTCCTTGTTTCTGACGATATCCTTTTGCCACTAATCTAGCCTTAAAGGTAACAACATTACCTTCCATGTCGATTTTCTTCTTGAAAACCCACTTGCACCCTATGGGTTTAATCGCTTCAGGTGGGTTAACCAAGTCCCATACTTGATTTTCGTACATGGAATCCATTTCCGACTTCATGGCTTCAAGCCATTTGTCCCTTTCTGAATTTTTCAGAACATCTTCATAACTGATAGGTTCGTCATCGCTTATGAGTAACACGTCATTCGATTCACTTATGAGAAATCAGTATCTCTCTGGAATATTGCGTGTCCTATCAGACATACGAAGAGGTGGTGTTGTTTTAGGTTCAACTGATAGCTCATCATTATGAGTTATTGGTTGTGGGTCTAGACTAGGAGTCTCTGTAATGTCTATCGGAGTTTCTTGAACTTCATCAAGTTCAATGCCACTCCCACTGTTTTCTTGTAAAAGAAATTCTTTTTCCAGAAATACAGCATGTCTTGAAACAAACACCTTCTGTTCCAAGGGATGATAGAATTGGTAACCCTTCGTTCCTTAGGGTATCCAATAAATAGACATTTATCAGACTTAGCATCCAATTTGTCTGATACAGTCCGCATCACATAAGCAGGACAACCCCATACTTAAGGTGAGTTAAGTGAGGTTTCTTACTATTCCATGTCTCATATGGAGTAGTAGAGACTACCTTGGTCGGGACTCTGTTTAGCAAGTAAACAGCTGTCTTAAGTGCATAGCCCCAAAAGGATTTTGGAAGAGTTGCATGATTCATCATCGACCTAACCATGTCCATCAAGGTTCGGTTGCGCCTCTCAGATACACCATTATGCTGTGGTGTATACGGCGGAGTCCATTGGGACAATATCCCATTGTCCCTAAGATAATCTTGAAACTCTTGACTTAAGTATTCACCACCTCGATCGGATAAAAGTATCTTAATACTTTTGCCAAGCTGTTTCTCTACTTCATTTCTGAACTCTTTGAATTTCTCAAAAGCTTCAGATTTGTGTTTCATCAAGAACACATACCCGAATCGTGAGTGATCATCGATAAAGGTGATGAAGTAGCTATAGCCTCCTTGTGCAAGAGTTGACATTGGTCCACATACATCAGTATGTATTAGACCATGCAATTCTCCCACTGGATTACCTTTTCCAGAAAAGGGTAATTTGGTCATCTTGCCTTTTAAGCATGATTCGCATGTATCAAATGAACCGGGTTCAAATGATTCCAGAATTCCACATCGGTGTAATTCGGTCATGCGTTTCTTACTTACATGGCCAAGACGGCAATGCCAAGTGTAGGAGTCTATTCGATTATCTATTCGAGCACGTTTGTTGCTAACTTCGATATTGAAAACGTCATTGGATAAATCTAACGTGTAGATACCATTGCACAAAGTTTCATTCCCATAAAGAACGCCATTTAAAGTTATGTAACAATAATTGTTTCTAAAAGTTAAATGATAACCCTTTTCATTCAAACATGAAATAGATACAATGTTCTTTATTAACGAAGGAACAAAATAACAATTATCCAATTCTAAGACACGTCCAGTGGGGAGCTTTAGCAAATATGTTCCGATGGCAACAGCAGCAATCTTTGCTCCATTTCCAACTCGCAGATTTGCTTCTCTTTTGACGAGTCTCCTTCTATTCCTTAGCCCCTGTATGTCATTACATATATGTGAGCTACACCCAGTATCAAGTACCCAGGTATTTGAGGAAATAGAGTGACATTCAATAACGAAGATACCTGAAGAGGATGGGGCATCGGATGCCTTATTCTTCAAGGACTCAAGATAAACCTTGCAGTTTCTTCGCCAGTGACCCTCCTTGCCACAATGATGGCAAGTTCCTTTTGGTTTCTTTTCAGTCTTTTTGGCCTTTTTCTTCTTCCCTTTATTCTTTTCTTTGGCCTTCCTCTTAGAACCTTTCTTCGAGGAACCAACTAACAGTACCTCCTTTTGATCCGGCTTTACAGAAGGCTCCACAGTCTTCAGCAGGTTGAGCAACTCAGGAATGGTAGTCTCTAGTTTGTTCATCCGATAGTTCATCACAAATTGTGAATAACTTTTGGGCAAACAACTCAGAATTAAGTCAATACTTAGTTCATGATCCATTGCAAAATCGAGTGTGCTCAGTCGCTCAATGTACCCCAACATCTTTAACACAAACTGTGAGGCAGAAGTGTCTTCCTGCATCTTAGTGGTGAAGAGGAGTCTGGAGACTTCGAACCTTTCGGATCTCGCCTACTCTTCAAACAACTCATTAAGATGGAAGATGATGGTATAATCATCCAAATGCTCATGCTGCTTTTGCAGCTCAGGTACCATAGAGGCTAGCATGATGCAACTCGCAAGTTCAGAATCGGTCACATGTTTCTGATAGGCCACTAGCTGGTCTGGAGTTGCACCTTCTGGAGGATGGTTGGGAAGTTGATCTTCAATGACATAAGCAAGCTTCTCTGCCTTGAGGACTATCCTCAGGTTTCGAAGCCAGTCCATGAAGTTCGGCCCGGTCAGTTTATTGGTGTCCAAAATGGAACGCAAGTTTAGAGAAGACATGATCGAGTGATTGACCTAGAAATACAAATTGAGCTTATGTGAGAAGAATGACTAAAGAATGTATCATTATACATTAATAAAAATCCTATTTATTTTTCAAATTGAATAACCCTTTTTATCAATTTGGGAGATCGTAGGAACATCTCCAAATAGGTTGATATCCAACCATAGATAAGAACCACCATGGCTGTGGCCATCAAGTTATTCTTAGCTATAAAGGTAGGTAATTATACCGATTACATATCACATATATGTAACTATCACTTTATGCTATCAACTAATTGAATGTTTGCATAAATCATTGGGTTGTTAACTCATTAACAAGTATGCGACATTATACATAGCACCCAATTGCACCTCTCTTTACATCGACCTTGGCTATGGCACAACAAATCGATGCTCCAAGCTTAAGGCTGACCCATTAATTAAGAAATAGTTTTAATATGGTTGGAGCTCATTCAACCGTTTAGTCAGGCTTGGATGTGTCCAACAACCATAACTAAGGATTGACCTCTGACTCCAACTGTATTAATCATAAACTAATTTCATGGTTTAAACATGTTGAGGTTCAAGCCGGGCATGGATGTGTCCATCAACCCAAACGAGAAACAAAACTCCGATTCTAACCATATTAATGGAAGGTGTTGGCCTTAATATTTAGTAAGGGGTTTTGGGTCTCATCCTTTCTTTTCTAAGCACATTCATGACATATAATTATATCATGACTAACGATTTCCTTAATAAAGTATGTATGTGACTTAATTTATCAAGTCTCATTAATTGAATTAGGAACCGGATTTCCTAATTCTAATTTCATACTTTATTAAAGGAATTATTTTGTGAAACAATTTCCTAAATTGTCATAATCAATTTCGGAAATAATATGTTTAAGACTTTGATTTCTCTAAATCAAATCTTATTAAATTAAGAGACAATTCCCTTAATTCAACCACATATTATTTTCATGAAAATCTTATTTAAGGAAATGAACTCTATAGGAAACAATTTTCCTAATTAATTTTGGAGACAACAATATGTAAGAGCATCACCTCTTAAATCATATTTTATTCATGGATTTAATTAATTACAACAAATTGTTTTCTAAGGGTGGCTCCCCGAGGCTCAGATACCCAAAGAAAAGAAATTTGTCGTAAATTCAATTTGGTCCGCTTCTGAAGCGTAACCAAATTAAACATGACAATTTCATTTAAAATTGGGAAATTAAATTACAACAACTAACTTTAAATTGGACGGCTCTCCGAGGCTCAATCCAAAATAAAGAATTTTGTTGATAATTTAAAAACCAATTTAAATTTAATTGTCAATTAATTGTCCATAAATTTGTCTAGACTTTCTTGAAAGAAAGTGCTCAAAATTGCGAGATTTCATAATAGGTTTTCAGAATAATTGTAAGTTTCTGGTACAAAGAAAACTTACATATTTCCAAAATTGAAAAAATTTCTAAAATAGAAAATTTCCAAGATTGGAAAGTTTCCAAAGATGGGAAGTTTTCACAATTATCATAAAATTTCAGAAACTAGGATATTTCAAAAGTTTGCGAAATTTCATGAGGATTTCCAAACTTTGAAATTCCTAAATCTAAAATTTATCATAATTGGAAAGTTTCCATAATTGAAAAATTTTCCAAAATTGAGATCATAACAAAGTTTTCCGCAAAACAATTATATGATTATGTCGAACACTAAGCGGCTCTGATACCACTGTTGGGACCGGGTGCATGTTGACAAGGATACGGGTTCGTAATTTTTTCAAAATTTATTACGTGCAGCGGAAGAATTAGCATAAAATAATTTTTCAAATTATTTTAACCACGTATCTAGCATGCAACCTTATGATGTGTGGACATGATCAAAAATTAAAACTTTGTAGAAAAGTAAACTAATTTACTTTGTACCTCGCGTAACTCGAAGAAAGGGACGAGATCCAACCGTAGCGTCCCTTGGAAACTCCGCCTCTATTCGCGTCCACGCCGAGTTCTCTTCAGGATGACTTCGCAAAGCCATGAGTTTTATGTCGACGAGAACTACTAGATTCTCCAAAGACACAACTAGAAAATCAAGAGAGAAGGATGGAAACTAACCACCAAGTAACGGAATCAAAATTCCGGGAAAGGAAGGAAGGAGTCGCGATCCGCTTCTTCTTCTTCTTCGGCACGAACTTGGTGGAGGAAACTCACGGGCACCCTAGGTGCTTGCGCCGGCCCTAGGGGAGGAGAGAGAGCCGGCCCTAGAGAGAGAAAGGGCGCCGGCCCTAGAGAGAGAGAGTGAGTTAGAGAGAGAGGGAGAGAGTTAATCTCTTGATCAATCTATTAAGGAAATCAAGCCTAGCCTTGGTTCCTTTATATAGTAGCCTCTCCCTTGCCAAGTCTCCCCTTTAACAGAACTTTTCATAAGAAATTTATCCTATAAATTGTCTTTATGAATTATTCTGTTTAAACCAAGTTTTATTATAACTAATTTTATAATAAAACAAATACATCTCTCCTCTTATTATGGAATAAATTTTACAAGAAATTTATAAATTTTCTTATTATGGAAAAATTAATTCATAATTGATTTTATAAAATTAAAATAAACCATTCCATGGATCATTTTAATTTCCATAAAAAAGAATAAATTTCTATAAATTTTTTTATACAAATTTATTTATCCATAATTTATAAAACAAATCGCACTTGATTTATTTTATAAAATAAACCAAATAAATTGGTTCTCTCTTTTATTGTGGCCGGCCAAACCAAAGAGGGTGGGCACCCTCTTTGGCCGGCCACTTCAAGCCCAATCCCTCGCGAATTAAACTCATTTAATTCGCCCGATAAGCCTTCAAAAGACTTAGCCATTTTAAGCTTCCATTGCGCCTCTGACTAATTCAGATTCGACTTATTTCTCTTGATTGGAAAATCCAATTTTTAACTCATTTTAAATCCGCTGCCTTATGATGTGTACATGCCATAAGTATGTTAACGTAATGCCACTTTATGGAAGAAAAAAAAACCGGGCGTTACAATATCACATATCCATGACTTGTGAGCTCAAGTCATCAGTTGACCTACATGCTAGTCTCCAAGCATTAATATTGTCCTTGAATATTAATACTTGACTAGGAATGGTTTAGTATAGTGTTCTCTACATTATCTCACTATCGATTCAACCAATTGATATAATGTAGATAAGAACCTACTACCCAAGGATATTATTATACATAGTTATTTGGCACAAATACAAAGTAAGTATAATAACCAAATATGCCTTTATTAATAATAGAATATGATACAAAATGTCCTTAGTCAATCATCACATAATTGTCCCTAGCCTAGCAGCTCGACCTTGGTGCCCGAAGAGATCTTTGAGGTTCAGTATCATGTCACTAGCAGTGGGCATGGCCTGATGCTGATGTTGCAGCACATTCGACATAGATGCTTGAATATAGCACCGCGTCATCTCATCTTCCTTAACCCACTTCTTGTAACGCTCCCTCTGCTCTTCACCAGAGTCCTCTCTAGGCCTTTCCGGATATTCCTCAAAGAGTACATATTTGTACTCTTCAGCAGTGAGGACAATGTCAAGGTTCCTCTTCCAGTCTATGTAGTTTGGGCCAGTAAGTTTATTTTCCTTAAGAATTATTGCTAGTGGGTTAAAGGCCATTATGAAAAACCTGAGAATCACAACATACACTACTTTAAAAATCTAAAATAAATTGATTCCTCAAAATAATAAATTTTCGAAATCAACCAACATCTCAAACACCGAGTAGTGTGGACGTATACAAACTCTACATTCGTTCGAGAAGGTTTTACCCATTAATATTACTATCTTGTCAACCTAACTTTTTGACAAGTAAGACTAATAGTTGGTCAACCTCGGCCCTACATATTATTAGCAGTGACTTCGTTGGGGAGGATACTAATAATTGTATCTAAGTGTTTACCATTGCACGATACTAAAAGAACCATTTAGGATTATGTGCCTTCAGTTGGGGAAGTACACACACTCTTCAATAATTCTCTATAATCTTTTCTAATCTTGTGATCCATAAAACAAGTTTATCCATTATGGAGGAAGGCATTCAGAGCCAACGCGCGGGCTTGTTCGCATCACATATCAAATTGCAATGGAGGTCGTGGGACCCTTAGGGTCCCTCTCCCACATAGTAATTTATGTTGAGGAATTTTCTTAGCACAACCACACAACCAAGCACATAACCAAATATATGAAAAATGCAGAAAATCCTAGATTTTCTAACTTTCATGGCCCCTTGGTCTCTAATGCACCCCCAGTTGTGTCGTCACTTCGTTTGCTCCTCCCTTCCTTCTATGCAAGCTACCTTGAGGGATCTCCGAGCCGAAATGACTAGCTACTTATTTACATCATCGATCCTATACTCCACAAGGGAGTGTACATGAAAACTAGATCGAAAGTAAAGTAAATTACTTGGTCGTTCCGAGAGACCTCTCCATATCTACGGATTAAAAAATTAATCCGAATGGAGACCCGTCTCCCAACGACCATCTCGTGTCGTATTGAACGATCCAAATCACAACTCGGCCAATTACCAAAATCGGCCTTGTGATTTGCTTGACCGTTCGACCGTGGAAAAGGCGACGAGTGGATCACCGACTTTTGTGTTTATGGTCGGAGTCCAGTTAGTTAATTATTAACTATGATAACTAATCAAAATAATTAACTTTCACACATGAAATGACGAGGTAAATGAAACAAGCACATGTATGACATAAGGATAATCAAAGGAGCATGGAAGGAGTTATACCTTTCCGATCACCTCGCAGTCTTCTACCTTATGTCCCTCCCTTCACGGACATCATGTGGGCGACGATCTACCGTGAACCGAGACCACCAAACGAAAGCCAAAACCATTATCTTCTTCTCTATGCGCCGGCCAAAACAAAACTCCTTGAGCTTTGTTGCCGCAGACCAACCCAAGAGAAGATCACCTTCTTCTTCCAGCCGATCACCTCCAGCTTCCTCCTACGGTTGCTGTCGATCCAAGAAGGAGCCAAGGAGATGATCTCCTCCCTCAAAAGTCATCGGAAAATACCTCCCTTGGAGGTTTTGTCGCCGCCGCCCCTAGTTGGAGTGAACCGCCGCCGAGCCCTCTTTCCCCTTTCCTTCATCTGCGTCCGGCCAAGAAGGAGGTAAGGAAGATCCCTCCTATCCTTGTGCCATGCCTGAAGTAGAGGGAAAAGAGAAAGGAGAGGAGAAGGACTCAGTTTCTCCCTTCCACACCCGCCGACCACTCCTTGACCTAGGAGAGAGAGAGAGAGAGAGGAGAAGGAGAAGAATAATAAGAGGCTTAATCAATCTGTTTCTTGATGGCTTCATAGGATATATATAGGGCTAAGGTAGGGACCAAGAGGAGGAGTTGGATCTTTGCCCACCAATGGATCTAAACCCGATCCATTAATTAAGATCCATTCCACTAAAGGATCTTAATTGAAATTCCTCACCAACCCCCATATTTTCATATGGGCTCTACATATTACGAGTCGTCCATCCCCCCGTGTTTAAGATCTCGAATGCCCGTTAATTAATTTAAGTTACTGACATTTCAAATTAATTATCCTCTGAGTCCTTGACTAGTACCACTCGACCTTATCATCATACCGGATCAAATCCACCTGCAGGGTTTAGTATGATGAACCTTTCGAGCTCATCAAGGGGGCATCATCAACCCGACTCACCAGGACACAAATTCCGTCAATAATCAACAACACATCATATTATTAATATTATCCCCCAATTTACCGGGCCTATCGATCTAACAGAATAGATCTCGCCCTTTGGTAAATCAAAGAAATAATAGTTAATAATATATGCCCGTTATTATATCGGGATTAAGGGATCGTACTCCATAATATAATCTTGAGGTCCTATCCAATTATCGAGTCAGCACAAATTGGATAACCTCAGGTTTTGGTCCTACTCAATGTACTCAAAGCACACTAGTGTAATTCAATGGTCAAGACCAACCACACCTAATTACACTACAACCATTCTGATGGGTTGTCCAATTCCATCTCGATTGTGAGCCTCTTATTTATACTAAGCAAGGAACTGATAACATATTCTTCCGTGTGACACCACACACCATGTTATCTACAATGCAAAGTAATTGGACTTCATGCATGTACTAATATAAACAGGCACCTAGTGTAGTTGTGATTCTCTTTTCAAAATAAAGATGTTCATATAAAGAAATTCATGTCTTTCAGTATACACATCTTACCCCATGCCCAAGGTAAAGTCCAATCTTGTACATAGCAAAACATACATGAGGCTTCCTACAGCCGAAGCATAAGGAACCACCTTTATCTCCTCTATCTCCTTTGATGTTTTAGGACATATCTCTTTAGAGAGAGGAACTCCATGCCTAAAAGGTAGAAAACCTTTCTTGGAGTTTTCCATGCTAAAACGAGCTAGGACAGTGCCTATATATGAAGCTTGAGATAAGCACAACATCCTTTTCTTGCGATCCCTTATAACTTTGATCCCAAGGATGTGTCCAGCTTCTCCCAAGTCCTTCATATCAAACTATTTGGATAACCATACCCTTACGTTTGATAATACTTTGACATTGTTGCCAATGAGCAAACTATCATTTACGTATAGTACAAGAAATACCACTACGTTTCCGTCACATCTCTTGTATACACAAGACTCATTCGGACTTTGAATAAATTTATATGACTGGATTACCTCATCAAAGTGGATGTTCCAAGATCTCGAATCTTGCTTCAATCTATAAATGGACCGATTAAGCTTACACACAAAATGCTCTTTGCCATTCGCAATGAATCCCTCTGGTTGCTTCATATAGATGTTTTTCTCAAGACTTCCATTAAGGAAAGTTGTCTTGACATCAATCTGTCATACCTCATAATCCATATGAGCAGCAATAGATAAGAGAATCCGGATAGACTTAAGCATGACTACCGGTGAAAAACTCTCCTCATAATCGATATCCTCTTTCTGACTATACCCTTTCGTAACAAGCCTTGCTTTGAAGGTTTCAACCTTCCCATCTGATCCTCTCTTTCTCTTGTAGATCCACTTGCATCCAATGACTTTTACATCATTGGGTGGTTCTACTAGCTCCCGGACATGATTAGAATCCATATATTCTATCTTAGAATTCATCGCCTTTTGCCAAGATACCACATCTTTATCTTGGAGTGCCTCGTCATATGTCCAGGGATCAAGTTCATGTTTACTAGGGACCAAGTCCGAAGACTCTCCCAAGAACATAAATCTCTCAGGTTGTCTAACAATCATCCCACTACGACGAGGTACCACCTATGTATCCTCTGTGACATACAGTGCAGTTACTTGTGGTATGTCCTCCTGTACTGTTGGTATTGAGGTTGGAGCATCCCCTCTCAATTCCTCAAGAAGAATCCTACTCATGGGTTTGTGGTTCATCACATAGTCTTCCTCTAAAAATCGGGCGTTCGTGCTAACGATCACCCTCTGATTTTTAGGACAATAGAACAAACCACCTTTCGTTTCTCTAGGATAGCCTACGAACAAGCATACTTCTGTATGAGATTCCAACTTATCAGCATCTCCCTTCAGCACATATGCTGGACTACCCCAAATCCGAATATGTCTTAGACTAGGCTTTCACTCAATCCACAATTCTATGAGAGTAGAGGATACTGACATAGATGGTACCAAGTTCAGTATATACACTGTCGTTTCCAAAGCATATCCCCAGAACGAATCAGGCAACTCAGAGTAACTCATCATCGATCTAACCATCTCCATAAGAGTCCTATTCCTTCGCTTTGCTACACCGTTCTGTTGGGGCATACCAGGTGCAGACAATTGGGATTGAATCCGAGCCTCTGATAAGTAATTCCTAAACCCTCCCAAGAGGTACTCACCACCATGATCAGATCGTAGTGTCTTGATACTTTTACCTTAATATTTCTCCACATTAGCTTTGAATTCTTTGAACTTATCAAAGCATTCAGACTTGCGGCGCATCAAGTAAATGTATCCATACCTTAAATAATCATCTATAAAAGAGACGAAATATTCAAAGCCACCTCTAGCCTGGATAGACATAGGACCACACAAATCCGAATGAACCAACTCTAACACATCTTTGGTTCTATACCCCTTGGCCTTGAAAGGCCTCTTGGTCATCTTACCTTCCAAGCAAGATTCACAGGTTGTGAAATCTTCCATCACCAATGAACCCAAGGGCCCATCGGCTATCAACCTTTGAATTCTGCTTAGGTTAATATGACCTAGCCTTAGATGCCAAAGATATGTTTGGTTCATCTTCAAAGGTTCTTTCCTCTTATTATGGTTAGATGATGAGTTATTTACTTCTATTTGTATCGTGGGATATTTTGGTTTAAGAGTGTACAAATTGCCAATCAATGTATCTAAACAGATAATCTCTCTATTCCTTTTTATAACAAATCTGTCATTAAAAGAAATAGAATACCCATCCTTTAGTACTAGAGTTTATGAATCCTGGTAGCTAAGTGAGCGCCGCTCACATGGCTACCAGGGTTTATAAACTCTAGTACTTAGCTTGGAGGTCGAGAGTTAATCCTGGGGAAGGCAAAAATCCACTAGCCAGGGGTGGGAAGTTCTAGTGAGTAACGACGGTCGACGGTCGACGACCAAAGGGGCCAAGTTGTTGGGCCGCCAAAAATAGAATTTGGCCGCCCAAGGGGCTGAGGGGTCGGGTCGACGGCCTGGGTCATTTCAATCGCTGGTTTTTATGTTTATCATCGGGGTCCATGATAATTAATTATCATAATTAATTAAATAATAATTAACATGAAATGATAATTAAACAAACAAGATCAAAAGGAACCAAACAAGAAGATATACCTCTCGTTTACCTCGCGATCTTCTACTGTATGACCCCACCTCTTCTTGGACGTCGTGTGGGTGATGATCTTCCAAGAACCGAAGTCACCAAGGCACAACCAAAACCTCCTTTTCATCCCTCTTCCTTGCGCCAAGAACCCTAGCCTCTAGGGTTGCCGCCGGCCACCAACTTCCACTACTTCCTTTGCACCGCTGGCCACTCCAAGGCTCAAAGGTGCTCCGGCCACAAAGAAGCAGAGAAGAGGAAGTAAAGGAAGATGATGAAGAAGGAGAAGAGAGAATTTGTTGGATCGATAGAACCGATAGAGGGAGGGTGAATATCAGAAAACTTTCGGATTTATGGAAAGAGCAATTTGCACAGCGGAAAGAAACAAAACACGCGAACACAGTACTTTTTTACTTGGTTCGGAGCCTAGGTCGACTCCTACTCCAAGGCCCACGATCGTTGATCGTTTACTTTGGGCAATTCTATATGAGCGCAAAATCAGTTTACAAGAATAGATTTACAAGTATAGCACCATAAACTTTTAATAAAAAAGAAGACTCTTCTTTTACCGACGTCCGGTTGTAGGTTGACTTTCCGGAGCAGCGGGACATCGTAGGCTCGAGTTGGGCAGTTTCCGGAGCAAGGCGTGAGAGCAGAAGAGCTTTGAGGCGTTTCACGAAGTTGATTGAAGGCTTGGGCGTTGGGTGCTATTTATAGCACCTCGGGGCGCCCTGGACGTCGGGGGCGCCCTGCCACGTGTCAAGCGATCCGCTTTTAGCTCGGTCAAACGTTATCCCATCCGAATAGGTATAAGTTTGACTCTGGGGGCGCCCTGGTCGTAGAGGGCGCCTTGGCTGACTTCTTCCGCGCAGAAATCTCGGTTGTGGATAAAGATGAAGCTTCGCAGACTTGGGAGCGGGGCGCCCTGGCTGCTGAGGGCGCCCTGGCTGCTGAGGGTGCCCTGGCTGCTGTGGGCGCCCGGCCCAGTAAGCAGCCGAAGCCCTTTTTGCTTCACTTGGTTCTGGTTCACCTTGGGGGCGCCCTGGACACTCAGGGCGCCCTGCTCAACTGCTGCCTCACTCCTTTGAGGCTCTCTGAGTTGCAGCCAACGTTCCTTCGGTCCTGCATCCAGGGTTAGTCCAAAACACAATAAAACAATTAATTATTAGTTTATACAGCCTTAGCTGTCTTGGTTCTGACTTTGGTCTCCAAAATGGAGCCCTAGGTCGAACCGACGCCTACTGTTCCCTCGACGGGGAACGCGTCCTCACCTACTCCTCTCGGGAGAATGTACCTGATGCCAACCGCTCCTTTGGTTGGACTTTTGCCTGACGGTCCTTTGTCAGGGCTTGGATGCCGAGCTGTCCTTCGCCCGGTGCCTAGCATTCCTTCGCTAGGGCTTTAGTCCCAAGCTGTCCTTCGCCTGGCGCCTAGCATTCCTTCGCTAGGGCTTGGATACTGGCAGTCCTTCGCCAGTTGCCTAGCAGTCCTTCGCTAGGGCTTGGATACTGGCAGTCCTTCGCCAGGTGCCTAGCAGTCCTTCGCTAGGGCTTTGTATCCTGGCAGTCCTTCGCCAGTGCCTAGCAGTCCTTCGCTAGGGCTTTGTATCCTGGCATTCCTTCGCCAGGTGCCTAGCAGTCCTTCGCTAGGGCTTTGTATCCTGGCAGTCCTTCGCCAGGTGCCTAGCAGCCCTTCGCTAGGACTTTGTATCCTGCACACTCAATGAATATTGTTAGATCACAAACAAACTTAACTTTGAATCCTTTGCCAATATCAAAACAAGGTTCGATATGGTGCTTCCTGCACCAACAATCTCCCCCTTTTTGATTTATTGCAACACAATTCAAAGTTAAGTAAAAAACATATAACAGTTAAGCAAGAGGGTTAAGACCAATAAAACATAGCAGTTCTGAACAGTCTAAAACCAATGTAATTTGAACAGACAAAATTTTCTCATACTCCCCCTGAATCATTGTGTTATAAAATACTTAACTTAACACTTAACTTTGACCCTTCCTCCCCCTTTGACATATATCAAAAACAAAACATGGGTGAACAGGGTAAAATTTTGAGAAGTTTTGCAAACCTAAATTTTGTTAAAAAACTTTTACTTACAAGGCTTTGCAAAAAAAAGAATTTTACTTAGGCAAAATTTTGAAGGCAAATTTCCCAAAAAAAATTGTTTACCAAAAATTTTTGCACACTTAGAAATATTTGTTTGGAAACACTTTGTGCATTTTGGAAAACAAGTTCTGGATAAGTTTTTTTTCCCCAAAAAACTTTAACAAGTTGTTTGCTCGAGCATATTTTGTGTACTAAGAACAAAAAAAATTTATTTAGGAGAAGACATGTATTTAACAAAAATTTGAAACACTTAGAAACTTTTGAAGCACTTTTTGAAAAAAAAAATCTCTCTTTCCTTTCTCTCCCCTTTAATGTGAAATTCTTCTGTTTTAGACCATTTCTAAAATAAATTTTCTTTGAAAAAGAAGGAAAATTTTAATGAAGAGTTTAATTTCTAATTTCACACTTTTTCTACTCTCCTACTTGGATATATATCAATAAAGAGTTCTAAAGATATATTTTGAAGGACATTTAAAATTTGTGTATCAGAGCTTATGGGTTTTGAAAACATAAATATTTGAGAATAATGTCAAGAATTATAATAGTTTCTAAGTAACATCATTTTGAAAGAGTGAAGAATTGATGCAAAAAATAGTATTATAGTCAAGTGTATGTTTGCATTGAGTCCATGCATGACAAGCAACAAAAAAGAATATATAATCAATAAGATTACTTGTTTTGAATATTTTGAAAAATACAAGTACTTTAAAAGATATTGAGTTTTTTGAGAGATGGAAGTACACTGTATCTTTGAAAAATATAAGTCACTTTGAAAAATATTATGCAATTTTTGAAAATATAAGTATTATTTGAAAAATATGCATTTTTGAAAAATATGCAAGTAAGGTATTTCAAAAATAATTTTATAAGCCACAAAAACATTTTAAAATAATATTTTGTAAGACAAATTACTTATGTTTTCGACACAATTTTGAAAATATAGTGTATGAAAACATATTAGTTAGAAATGTTTAATAACTCTTTTAATTTGACCTCCCCCTAAACTTGACGCAGTCCTTGGAAGGTTGTTGACTACAAGTATTCTTCCTCTGAGTTCTTAGGGTTCAGTTCAGATCAAAAGAATTTATCTAACAATTTCAAAACAAATAATTACCAAAAATATTTCAGAAATTCTTCATTTAACTCAAACTCCCCCTAAATTTGACACATCCTAGGAATCCTTGTAGATCATGAAGTGGACCTTCCTCTGTGTCTTTAGGGTTTATTAAAATTAAAAGAATAATTTTGAATAACCTTCTGAGTATGATAATTTTCAAGGAGATACATTTTTGAAAACATAACTTGAAGTGATAACACAGTTTTTAAAAAATATTTTGAAATGATGATAATTTTTCAAACAGAAAGTAGTATACGAAGGTTTTTGAATCAATTTTTGAAAACCTTATCGAGATGATAATTAGATTTAGAACATAAGGTTTAAAAAAACATTTAAATTTTTGAAGAGTATTAAAAGAAACTCCCCCTGTATCTGACACAGTCTGATTTTTATCTAAGTTTCTTAAGGGGTTTCAGTGTTGAGCAGGTTTGACTATGTTGACTAGGGTTGACTATTTTGATCAAGTTTGACCAATCAATGACTAAAACAAAACAAGCCCTAGATTATATTTAAAACGAGTCTATTGAGATATTAAACATGAAATTTCAAAAAATGTTAGAATTGAAAGAGTAGGGTACCGTAAAAAAAACAAAAAAAATAGAGATAATTTTGAATAACTTTTGAAAATATTTTTTTTATTTAAAAGGATAGTGAATTATGCTTTTAGGTGCTAGATGTCTCACCCAGTTCTACGTGGTCAAGCATGTTAACCTTATGGGTTGTGTGAGACAAATATTTTAATTTTGAAAATAAATGATTGACAATAATTAAATTGAATTTTGAGAATAATTAATTAAGTTGAATTTGAGAATAATTAATTGAATTATTTTGAATTAAATTGATTTAATTAAGATTTAAATGAATTTAATTGATTTAATTAAGATTTAACTGAATTTAATTGATTTAATTAAGATTTAATTGATTTAATTAAGATTTAATTGATATTTAATTGATTTAATTGATTTAATTGATTTAATTAAGATTTAATTGATTTAATTGGTTGGGTTGGACTCAACTTTTAGGTCCTAAGCATCTCACCCAATTCTAAGTGACAAAACAGGATATCCTTAACTGTTTTGTGAGATGCATATTTTAATAAAAAGATTTATTTTGAAAAGGTCATGATTAATTTTCAAAAGTTAAATTAATTTTTAAACCCAATTTAAATTTATTTTGAAAAGAGATATTTGAATCTAAAATTAACTGAAAATTTGTGTTAGATTCGAATTTAACAGAGAGTAAATTGAATTTGAATTTCAAAAATTGGCTTCCAGGTCTTGGCGAGGCACAAGGCCTTCTTTGGCCGTAGCCTTATTGGATCATCAACCCTTTCCTAGACAAAGCCTTTTAGTGAAATTTCATCTTCAAAATTACTTTTTTGTAAATTCTGGTCTAACTAGTTTGGGTCTTGGATAGGTAGCTTCGGCTAGTTCCGCCAAGATGGCTTCCCTAAAGTACTATCATCTCACCTCCACCCAATACTATGTTGTTCAAATTTCAATTAACTGATTTAGTCCTTATACTAACCGATCCTAATTCTAAGCAAAAAAACAAAAACAACAAGAAACACATAACTAAAACAAATAATTGTCTAAGTAAGGTCACAATTGGAGTAATACTCCAGATTTTTGAAATCAGCAAGATTATGAATTAAATTTTCTAACTTATTGAGATTATGTTTTAGGGTTTCATTTTCTTGTTTCAATTTTCTGAAATTTGCTTTAATTAAGTTACATGAATCAATCACATTATTCAAGGTAAATAACAGATTTTCAAATACTGTAAATTTACCTTTGTTGATTGTTTGTCCGGCATTCTTAGTAGCTCTTTTATCTGTGCATTCACTTTTGTAATGCCCGAACTCCTGGCACTTGAAGCATTGAATGCGACTTTTGTGCTTTCGTGCTTTTGACACTGATTCCATTGTCGCCGTCGGTGGTGTCGTTCGAATCTTACGAGTAGGACACTCACTTTGGTAGTGCCCTCTCTCCCTGCATGTGTAACAAATTACATGATTAAAATTTGAATTTACACTTTTACCTTTTGGTTCTTTATTGGGAATCTCCCCCTTGATTCTTGCCGCCTCGGATCTAGGCTCATCTTCTGATTCTGTGTCTGTGTCGGACTCGGGTACTGGTTGAAGCTCCTTCTTTGGTGGTTCTTTAGGAGTTTTCCCTGCAATAAAATTTACACCTTCCTCGACCATTATAGTATCTGTTTGATTATTTAATTCCAATTTTGAAAAGAATTCGAAATCGGTTACCGTCTCAGTCAATTCATCGTCTAATTCTGGTTCGATTTTGGATTCGGGTTCAAACTCTGACTCGACTGTTTGTGCTTGGACTGAAAGGGCAAGATAATTTACCTGATCTTCTTCTTCATCTGAGATCTCTTGATGAAGGTTAACCAATTTTTCCCAAATTTCTCTAGCACATCTGCATGGACCTACTAGCTCGAGTTGCTCCTTGGTTAGGCCACATTGTAAGATTGCTGTTGACCTGGCATCAGTCTCGATCTTCCTCAGAGTTGGTTCGTCCAATTTGTCCCAAACGATAGATGTTCCATCTTCTGTGGGGAGGGAGAACCCTGTTTGAATGATCATCCATATGTCCATATGGGTCTTCAGATGGAACTCCATTAGACTTCTCCATGAATTGAAGTTTTTGCCAGAGAAGAGCGGTGGACGAGCACTGTTCCATTCTTGGTTGGCCATTTAGTTTATACCTCGTACACAAAAAAAACACAAAAAAATGTACCAAGACTTGGTCTTGGATTAGTAGTGCGGGAGAAGGGAAAAAATAGCTCAAAATAAATGTTGCACGAATTTCGAGGCGGAATAATAATAAAATAATAAAAACAATTTATGATAAATTTTAGAAAATATTAATTTTGTCAATTCTGATTAATGATGATAAATTAAAATTTTAATGTTAAAAAAAATTTGCTCGAATTAATGTAGCACGAATTTCGAGGAAAATATTAAAATAATAATAATAAAAAGTTTGTGATAAATTTTCAAAAATTGTTCGTTTTATCAATTTTGACTTATAGTGAAAAAATAAGAATTCAAAATTGAAAAAGGCGATCGAGTGGTGTTGATTAACTAGAAAGAAAAGAAATAATATTAAAAATTTTGTAAATCCGAAAAAAACTTTCAAACTGGTGGTTGCACCAAGTTTGAACTACCCCGCTCTGATACCACTTGTTGGATCGATAGAACCGATAGAGGGGGGGTGAATATCGAAAAACTTTCGGATTTATGGAAAGAGCAATTTGCACAGCGGAAAGAAACAAAACACGCGAACACAGTACTTTTTTACTTGGTTCGGAGCCTAGGTCGACTCCTACTCCAAGGCCCACGATCGTTGATCGTTTACTTTGGGCAATTCTATATGAGCGCAAAATCAGTTTACAAGAATAGATTTATAAGTATAGCACCATAAACTTTTAATAAAAAAGAAGACTCTTCTTTTACTGACGTCCGGTTGTAGGTTGACTTTCCGGAGCAGCGGGACGTCGTAGGCTCGAGTTGGGCAGTTTCCGGAGCAAGGCGTGAGAGCAGAAGAGCTTTGAGGCGTTTCACGAAGTTGATTGAAGGCTTGGGCGTTGGGTGCTATTTATAGCACCTCGGGGCACCCTGGACGTCGGGGGCGCCCTGCCACGTGTCATGCGATCTGCTTTTAGCTCGGTCAAACGTTATCCCATCCGAATAGGGATAAGTTTGACTCTGGGGGCGCCCTGGTCGCAGAGGGCGCCTTGGCTGACTTCTTCCGCGCAGAAATCTCGGCTGTGGATAAAGATGAAGCTTCGCAGACTTGGGCTCGGGGCGCCCTGGCTGCTGAGGGCGCCCTGGCTGCTGAGGGCACCCTGGCTGCTGTGGGCGCCCGGCCCAGTAAGCAGCCGAAGCCCTTTTTGCTTCACTTGGTTCTGGTTCACCTTGGGGGCGCCCTGGACACTCAGGGCGCCCTGCTCAGCTGCTGCCTCACTCCTTTGAGGCTCTCTGAGTTGCAGACACACGTTCCTTCGGTCCTGCATCCAGGGTTAGTCCGAAACACAATAAAACAATTAATTATTAGTTTATACAGCCTTAGCTGTCTTGGTTCTGACTTTGGTCTCCAAAATGGAGCCCTAGGTCGAACCGACGCCTACTGTTCCCTCGACGGGGAACGCGTCCTCACCTACTCCTCTCGGGAGAATGTACCTGATGCCAACCGCTCCTTTGGTTGGACTTTTGCCTGACGGTCCTTTGTCAGGGCTTGGATGCCGAGCTGTCCTTCGCCCGGTGCCTAGCATTCCTTCGCTAGGGCTTTAGTCCCAAGCTGTCCTTCGCCTGGCGCCTAGCATTCCTTCGCTAGGGCTTGGATACTGGCAGTCCTTCGCCAGTTGCCTAGCAGTCCTTCGCTAGGGCTTGGATACTGGCAGTCCTTCGCCAGGTGCCTAGCAGTCCTTCGCTAGGGCTTTGTATCCTGGTAGTTGACGGGCCCAAACTATGCTGTCACAAATGTGAGTCCATCAAATTTAAATATATAAATGAATGAATGCTGGAAACCCTTTTACAAGCAAAACGTATAAGAATGTAGCAAAGGGGCCACAGGTCGTATTTTTCTCAGGGACTAGTTGAAGGTTTATTTGATTCACGCTTGTATTTAGGTGTCGTTTGTGTTTTCGGGTTTCAAACAAAGATTCGGGTTTGGGGTTCAATTCAGATATGAAAGCACAAAGAAAAGGAATAACTGAATGAAGCAAACTTAAGCTAGATAAATACAATGGAAGACTCAACCAATTGTGACTCAATCAAACCCAAGTGGATTTCAGAATTGGAAATTCTATATCAATTGCACTCCAAATACTAAGTTATTGAAACAAATAGTGAAACCATTATGATTAAAACTGATGCAACATTATAACCATAATTTCCGAAACAACTTGATACAAGATAAATGCCAAAGCTTGACTTGATACAAAGTGAAGCAACTAAAAACTCATATGCAAATTTGGGGAATTAAATTCAGAAACTGACTGGATACAAAACAAACTGATTTCGAACACATTAGCACTCTAAAAAAAGTAGGATTAACTTCAGCACCAACCCAAGACAAACCAATTTGCAAACAAGCTGCCGAATTCAAAGAAAACATCACTTAGAAATGGAACTTGATACACACTTTGCTCTGATACTTTGCAGAATTCAGAATCGCATTGAGTGCAGCAATTCAGAAATGGAATGCAAAGGGAAAATCCAGCAAACAATGCTCTCTTGATACACCCATTCAGAAACTGATACTTGAGAGAGATTTGAATGATTGCAGAAATTGATATTGGAAGGCAGAATTGGAAAACAAAGTGGACACAAACCCAGTAAATATACTGAAATGAATTGCTATTTTGATGATCAGCAAGGCTCAAGTGGAATTCTCATTTAATGGACTCGAAACACATAAGTAAGTGAGCTGAAATTTCAGAGACAAGCTGAAAATTCCAGGAACTACAGCTGTCGAAACTGCAGTAAACTCCAGGAAAACTGAAGAATTTCAGAACTGCAAAGTTGCAGCAATGAATTGCTGCATTTTCAGAAATGAAGGGAGGGTATTCGGCTGCAAGTTGGATGCAAATCAAACAAAGCTACTGATGTGAAGTGAATCGATGTGAAGTAAACAAATTGGATTCAAACTTCAGCAGCAAATAATTGTGCAGAAACTGTAATTGAAGTTGCAGGTTTTAAATCTGAAATTTCTGATCAAATTGAATTCAATTCAAGCTTGATTCAATTGCAATGATACACACGAAACCATGTTAAACTTGGCACCAATCAAATGCTGAGTGGTCCTTTGGCACAAAGTGCAGAAATGAAAGAATGCTTGTCACGCAAGAAGTAAGAAACAGGGAATGAGGTTGCGCAGTGATCTAAGAGGAGAGCAAATTGAAATTTCGATTTACCAAAGCTAAACAGAATTCAGGAATGAAACTAAAGTTTAGACTAACTTAATCCAACTAAATTAGCTCACTAAAAAGGAAACAAACTGAAAAATTCTGAAACTGAAATTCAGTTTCAGAATTGGAATGATACGCAAGCATACAACTAGATTCAGAAATGAATTGCGGCTAAATAAACTGAAGTTAACAACAATTATCCACTAATCAAGCTGACTAACTACTCTACTTGAAAATTTAAATCTTAATTAAGTAAAAACCAATGCATTAAACGAAGTTAACTAATTCTGAAACAAAAACAGAACTAAATTACTGCAGTGATGGAATTACAGCTACAAAAACAGAAATTAAACAAGTTAAACTACTCCTCAATCTTCCCTAAGCTCAAATTCTTCTTGGTTGTCAATCAAGAGCTGGCTTCGAACCCCTAGGCTCAGCAAATCAGTGGAAATCAGCCTCGCATGATGAACTCTGCTCAAACTGCGTCATGTGGGGAAATCCAATCCGAACCCCTTCGATCTCAAATAATGGAGCTGCGATGATGAATTGGGAAGCTTCTGAGCTCACCTGAGAACCCCTACAAGCTGCCCAGAAGCTCGGAAATGGTTTGTGGATGAGATTTCAGCGGTCAGACCACAGAGCCACCGAAACCCTCAAATAGCTCTGTCCGGCGCGAATTCGAGCTGAATTCTTCAACTAAACTAACCTCCAAAGATCCAGAAGATGATCTTGATGAAGAATTGAAGGGTCGCGCCCCGGAAATGGAGAAAAACACTAAGAAAACTGAAGAACTCGATGAAGGGAACTGTAGCGGCGGAGACGCGACGGGGAGGAGCTGCTGCGCATTTCTGATTAAATAGAAACAAATGGACGGCTCAGATTGCTTTGATGAAATCCAATGGTAGATCTTGATCTGATTTGAGCCAAACTTTTATGATGATGATCTGGGGTCAGGATCTGCCTTGTGGTAGCTCGGATCCTCCAGATATGCAACGGATGGTCCAGATCAACTCTATCTGTGAATGGACGCTCTAGAGCCTTCCTTGCTTGATGCAACGGTTGATTGAGCTCTGATTGGGATGAAACCTTCAGATCTTGATCATAGAGCTTGATCAACCCTAACCCTAGCTCGGATTGCTTCAGATCGTCCCGGATGGCTCAGATCTAGCCGCTCTTGAATCGGACGGACTGGATTAATCGTAGGCTTGATAATTCGATCCGGTTCACATCCGACTCAGGTTTGACCCAGTATGCCCTAGGTCTAGGATCCTTTCATGCCTACAAAAATATATCAGAAAATTAGTGGCCAAATAATCCAAAAAATATGTAATTTTGCAATTAAGTCCAAAATAAGATAAAGTTCCAAAACCTAGGGTAAAATCATAATTAAGCAATAAAAACATGGGTCAAACATGGATTTTAGCAATTAAAATAATCATTAAAATGGTGCTTATCAACTCCCCCACACTTAAGCTTGAGCGTCTCGCGAAACTACTAAATATGTATCCCCTAGATTTTCTTAAGCATAATTAGAAGCAAATGAAAAGAAATTACCTAAGGTTGTCAATTCTCATAAATCTAAGCTCTATGGATTAGTATCTTGTCCTTAAATCAACAACTTAGCCTTTTCATCCATCATGAGTCATTGAGATGAATCTAACTCATAGCCTTTCAAGGAAAATTTTGGTGGCTCTCTCTCCTTAAGTTCTAACTTGATGATGGAAGTGGAGCTCACTCAAACACATATGATTCTTGCACTACCATAGGCTTGCTTATTATCTACTCTCTACCATTATTCATGATTGGAATCAACAACTATAAAAACAAAGGAAAACATGAAAAATGGTGAGAAATGAAATAAAGACTAAGAAAATAGAAAATTTTGATGGAGTGGAGGACTTGGTTGTTTAAAAAATGTTTCCAATGTGCTTTGCCCCTCTTTACAGTCCTCTAGTGATATCCAAAAGTGTGGTGAAGTAAATCTTGAGTAATTCCTTTGATTTGGATGAAAAATAACTCCATTTGATCTCAATGTGCCAAGTTTCAATTTTTGTGCCAACCTTGCTTCTTTCACTCTTTTCTCAGATTTTTTTTCTTTCTTTCTTTCTCTCTAGTGAATTCAGAATGTAATGGAGCAAAGAACATGATTTGGATGTGAGAAACTTCACTTGATTTCATGGTGCCAAAGTTCACTTGTTGTGTGCCACTTTATTTCTCTCTTTTTCTTTTCTTTTCTCAAACAATTTTTTTTTTATGGTCAGCTGCCACTTCTATTCTTGGTTTCCATTTTGCTCAATCTTATTGTGCTCATGCTTCCCAAATCTTTGTTCAGAACTTGCCTCCACTCAAACCTGCCATGAGCTTCAAATGCATGCTCTAGGGAAACCAATTCATCCTTTAGTTGAGAAAAACTGCATTCTTCTCATTTCTTTTTATCTTGCCGAATGATCAACAGCCCTTCACAGAATGTTTACAGCACTTTGCAGCTTGTTTTGACTTCAGCTTGTATCATTTATCAGCTCCAAGTCAAACTTCTCAGATTTCCAGCTTGTGATCAGCAGCTCAGAAGTTCAGCTTGTATCATTTATCTGCACACTGTTTTTGGCACTGATTTGCTCTGCAATGATCTCAGATTTGCTTGGTTTCAGATTTATCTGATCTCAGCATCCCTTGCATCTCAATTCAGTTTCGGTACAGCTGCAAATTCATATTGTCTCTGCTGAATTTTCCAGATTTTTTTCTTCTCTGCTGCAATTTCCTTCTCTGATTTCAGCAGCTACTCGACAGCAGAATTCAGCATCTAGAATAGCTAGGTTCTTCATTCTTGCATCCTCTACTTCCTTCCCATCAGTTAGCAAAAAGGTTTTGCATTAAATCTGATTTGTTCACAGCTTCACTTCTTCTTGCGTGCCAACTTGACTTGATTTTGTTTTCTGAAATTTTTTCTGTTTTACTCTCCATTTCAGCTCTACGGCATAGTCATTACTAAACTCTGATTCCCAAAATAAATACATCACATAGTAATTGAGAGTTAAATGCTTCACTAGGTGAGTTGATACACTTCCATTTTTTCCTTCTTTAATCTCATCCTTCCTTTTTGGCACTGATTTTTTTTATGGTGCAGATTTTTTCTTTGTTTGCCACTTGCCACTTTGATCTTCAAAATGTAGTAAAGAATCTAAGTCTCCCATGGCTTCCATCCTTCTTGCTCATTCTTGGCACCAAACATCACTCACTTGGCACATGAAAAAAAAAAAATTTCGAGTTGAAATGCATCCAAAACTTTAGTCACTCCCCCACACTTGAATCTTTGTCCGTCTCGGGCAAAATAGCATTAGAAACATATCAAACACAAGTCCAAAGAAAAGTGAAGGTAAGAGAAGGAAATAAGTAAGGACAAATAGGATAAACATGATTATTGTTAAAAATTGATGTGGAAAGGAAAACAAATGGATTAGCCTCTATAGATGTGATCCAATCATTGAAATATGGTTTTGAAAGAACCTAAGCAAGTTCTAGAGTACAATAACATAGATGTGTCACAAAAATAAGGCTAAGTCTCACTAGGTCAAAATAATTCATCCCAAGTCCTCAATTAAGAATCTAAAGCAAGTAGTACTCAAGCATCCAAGATTTCATCCATTAGCTCAACCCTTAAGTCTTAACAACCAAATTCAATTTATTTTCAAAAGACTCTAAAATGCTATGGAGATAACCTAGAGGGATACTTTTATTTCTACTCATGCAAGAGAAAGTGACAAAAGAAATAACATGCATTTATTTACAAGGACTCAGTTCAAAGGAAAATTCTAATTCTAGGAAGCATGAAAATAAAAAATGAAATAAAAGAAAATACAAGAAAAATCAAACTCCCCTTTATTCTGGTGGACGGAGTCTATCCAGAAGTAGCCTCCAACGTGGTAGTGGAGGTATCTGGGTGGCTGGGAGAATTCGGACTCCCCCACACTTGAATTTCACAATATTTTGTTCAGGTGGCCTAAGGCGATTCAGGTTCAAGAGCCATTCAAGGGGTGGAGTGCTTTTAATTAAAGTAAGATCATCTCCTCCTTCTTGATGCCCTTCAGAAGTCCTTCCAGGAGGCTGAAGTCTGTTCAGTTGGAGCACCCACTCCTGGAGTCTTCTGGACCCTGCAAAACAATGTAAAACCTCTCTCAAGCGTTCAGGGTCAGAAAGAAACAAAATAATGTCAGTCTCTGCATGAAGTGAATCCAAAACTGCATCATGTCTAATTAAATCAAATTCTGGTATCTCAATAAAATTTTCAAAATCATTTTCTACAAAATTTGCATCCAGATACTCATCACAAATAAAGAAATCAATTTCTGGCTCATCAATAGAAATTTCACAATCATTTCCTATCAAGGGTGTATTATGCAATGTGTCACAGCCAGTCAAATCAATATCAGATATCTCCATAAGTTTTTCACATTCAACCTCAGCATAAGATATAGCAACAGATTCATCAAAATAAATAACATCCATTTCAGGCACTTCTAAAAAATTTTCACTAGTCATATCTACAAGAGATGTATCAAGTGATTCATCATAAAAAACAACATCAATTATAGGTGCCTCTAAAATTATTTCGCTATCCATAGCAAAAGATGTATCAAGTAATGCAGTACGATCAATGAAATCAATGTGTGGTACCTCTATTGGATTTTCACAAACAATTTCTACACAAGGTATATCAATAAATTCATCAGAATCAATAAAATCAGTACTAGGTACCTCACTGCATTTTTCTGAACAAAGAGGAGAAATACTTACCTGAGCGTGCTGGATAATACCTGGAGGTTCTATAATAGTAGATGTATCTGTAGTCTCCTCCTGGTCATGTTCATGCTCCTCTTTAGCCTCAGGTTCTGGTGGATAATCAACTGGTGATCCTTGGGTGCTTGCTTCCACCATGCAAGTCCCTACACTTTCTGGTTCCTTCTCTAAATCTTGTGGTGGTCCCTGGGGCTTAGTGCAATCCCCTACACCTATGGAATCATCTCCTCTGCATGCTTCTCCTGTAATATCTGCAACAACAGTATCAGAAAAATTAGGACCACTAATAACACTATCATCAGAAAATAAAAATCTAGAATGGTCCTGTGGAGCTTCAGTTTCTTCTTCTAGAGCTGAAAAATTTGGAATTGGATTTTGAATAGGAGTCTCCGGAGGAATGCATGCTGTAGGTGCCCAGACTTTAATTTATTCTTCTTCTTCTTCTTCTACTAAATTTGCAGGATTAATTGAAGAAGGACTTTGCCATGCACTAGGGTCACCTTGAACTGATATAAAACCAACTCCGGGGCTCTCAGAATTACAAGCAGCTTGAGAAGATAATTGTTCTAATCTTTGGGCTTGTATCTGATTCCATTGATCAACTAATTCTGCGAGGCGTTGTTGTTGTTGATTAATTTGCTCTTATTGTTGTAGGGCTTGTTGTATTTGTTGTTGTTGAACTTGTTGTTGCTGCATCATCTGTTGAAACATATCCTCAACCCTCTGTTGTTGAGCCTCATCCCAGTCAGGATCATCAATGCCTCCTTGATTAAACTGCTGAAATGGGAGGGGTTGAAAATTCTGAGTGTCTTGCTGAAAATTCTGTCCTTGAAACTGGAAATCTTGCTGAAAATGTTGAAATTGTGGTTGAAAGGATAGTTGAACTTGCTGTGAATGGTAGCCCTGGAAATCTTGAATCTGAGGTTGAAATTGTGGTGATGAAAACTCAAATTGAGTAGGCTGAAAATTCTGGTTTTGTTGTTGGAAATTCTGAAATGGTGGCTGCCCATGCTGAGCTTGTAGCTGGAAATTGGGCTGACATGGCTGCTGAAATTGTTGTGGTTGCTGAATTTGAGGCTGACAAAACTGATTTGGTTGCTCAAAAACTGAAAATCGGGGCTGCCCATTCTGAAAATTCTGATTTGGTTGAAAATTTTGAAATGATGGTTGAAAATTGGGGCCAGCCTCAGTTACATTACATGCCTACTATGCTGGAGGGACCTCAGATCAGTCAGGGAGGATTGGAAGCAGCACCAGTTCCAACCAATGCCAGAGTCTTTTCCCTCACGAAGGAAGAAGCTGCCAGCGCCTCCACGGTCGTAACAGGTCAAATAGTTATTTTTCAGCATTTAGCTACTACATTGTTTGACACTGGGGCGACCCATTCTTTCGTATCAGTACCTTTTGCTAGTAAGTTACAGGTGCCTACAGAGAGTTGGGAGTCTAGATTCCTGACAACTCTCCCTTCAGGGGAAATCATGGAATCCACCCAGAGGCTCCGGGCTGTGCCAATCAAGATTTCAGACCGAGAGCTATATGTCGATCTGATAGTCCTTGCGATGCAGGACTTCGACATCATACTGGGCATGGATTTCCTCAGTAAGTACAGCGCTTCAGTGGACTGCCGTAGAAGGAAGGTGGTTTTCAGCCCAGAAGGAGAACCACCATTCGAGTTTCAAGGAGCCTCAAGGAGGAAGACTCAGAAATTTCTCTCAGCTTTGGCAGCCCACCAGATGCTAGAGCGAGGGTGTGCTGGTTTTCTTGCACACATAGTGGAATCAGAAGCAAAGGAAGAACTCAAGCAGGAGGAGGTACGGGTAGTCTGCGAATATCCAGAAGTGTTCCCAGAAGAATTACCTGGACTACCTCCCAACCGAGAAGTGGAATTCGAGATCGAGCTAGTGCCCGGTACCGGTCCGGTCTCGAAGGCCCCATATCGTATGTCTCCAGCAGAGTTGAAGGAATTACAAGAGCAACTCCAGGAGCTACTAGACAAGGGCTTCATTCGCCCGAGTCATTCACCCTGGGGAGCTCCTGTACTTTTCGTCAAGAAGAAGGATGGGTCTATGCGTCTGTGCATAGACTACAGAGCTCTGAACAAGGTGACCATCAAGAACAAGTACCCCCTTCCTAGAATAGATGATTTATTTGATCAACTCAAAGGGGCTACAGTGTTCTCGAAGATAGACCTGCGTTCTGGGTATCATCAGCTAAAGGTTAAAGAAAGTGACATCCCCAGGACGGCCTTCAGGACAAGATACGGCCACTACGAATTTGTAGTAATGCCTTTTGGAGTAACCAATGCTCCAGCAGTCTTCATGGAGCTGATGAACCACATCTTCAGGGAGTATCTCGATAAATTCGTCATTGTATTTATTGATGATATTCTCATATACTCACAGACTCCAGAGGACCATGCTACACACTTGAGGATAGTGCTGCAGATCCTTCAGCAGGAGAAGCTCTATGCAAAATTCTCAAAGTGTGAGTTTTGGCTAGATCAGGTGACCTTCCTAGGTCACATTGTATCCAAAGAAGGTATTCAAGTTGACCCAGCCAAGATAGAAGCAGTCAGCAACTGGTGTAGACCCAAGAATGCCAGTGAGATCAGAAGCTTCTTAGGCCTGGCAGGATATTACAGAAAATTTGTGGAGGATTTTTCCAGGATAGCCTCTCCACTCACAGCCTTGACCAGAAAGAACAAGAAGTTTGAATGGTCAGATAAATGCGAGCACAATTTTCTAGAGCTGAAGAAGAGACTGACCAGTGCTCCCATCCTGACTGTTCCAGAGAGTGACAAGGCCTTTGACATCTACAGCGATGCATCCAAGATGGGCCTTGGAGCTGTCCTCATGCAAGATGGTAAAGTAATAGCATATGCCTCCAGACAGCTCAAGGACTATGAGAAGAATTACCCTACCCACGACCTTGAGCTAGCAGCTGTGGTTTTTGCACTGAAGCTTTGGAGACACTACCTGTATGGAGTGCAGTGCAGGATCTTCGCAGACCATCAGAGTTTGAAGTACTTCTTCACTCAGAAGGACCTGAATATGAGGCAGCGCAGGTGGCTAGAGTTGGTCAAAGATTATGACTGTGAAATCCTCTACCACCCAGGTAAAGCTAATAAAGTGGCAGATGCACTGAGCAGAAAATCCTGTGCAGCACTGATGTCCCTTTCATCACTGTCTCTACCACTTCAGAAAGAAATAAAGGATTTTGGAGTCGAGGTAATAATTGGGCAACTTTCTGCATTGACTCTAGAGTCAACCTTGCTTGTGGATATACAAAGAAAGCAAAGTCAAGACTCAGAAATCCAGAAGATCAAGCAGGGGATCCAAGAGGCAGAAAATTCAGAGTTTCGAGTATCAGATAGTGGCATCCTCTATTTTGGAGACCGCCTTTGCGTCCCCAATGATGAGGAACTAAGAAAGAATATTTTAGAAGAAGCCCATAGTACCCCGTACTCTATGCATCCTGGTTCTACTAAGATGTATCAAGATTTAAAGAAAGGATTCTGGTGGTCTGGACTCAAGCGAGACGTGGCCAGATATATCAGTACCTGCTTGACCTGCCAGAGAGTCAAAGCAGAGCACCAGAGACCAGGAGGAGTTCTACAGCCACTTCCCATTCCAGAGTGGAAGTGGGAAGAAATATCCATGGACTTTATCACAGGTCTTCCAAGAAC
Organism: Boesenbergia rotunda; assembly: GCA_024364735.1. Classification (NCBI taxonomy): domain Eukaryota; kingdom Viridiplantae; phylum Streptophyta; class Magnoliopsida; order Zingiberales; family Zingiberaceae; genus Boesenbergia; species Boesenbergia rotunda. The sequence continues at coordinate 187,324 of JAGFNQ010004483.1, forward strand.
CACCCATGGACATGATGCAATTTGGGTGATAGTGGACAGGTTGACCAAGTCTGCCCACTTCCTAGCCATCAAGTTATCGCATTCGGTAGAGCAGTTAGCACAGCTGTACGTGAAAGAGGTGATCAGGCTTCACGGAGTTCCGAAGTCGATCGTGTCTGATAGAGATGGGCGATTCACCTCCCATTTTTGGAAGTGTGTTCAGGACGCCCTAGGCACCAGACTTCAGTTCAGCACAGCTTTCCATCCCCAGACAGATGGACAAACAGAGAGAGTAAATCAGATTTTAGAAGACATGCTCAGGTCTTGTGCATTGGACTTTAAAGGTAGTTGGTGCAAATTTCTGTGCTTAGCTGAGTTTGCCTACAACAATAGCTATCAGGCCACCATCAGGATGGCACCTTATGAGGCATTATATGGTAGGAAATGTAGATCACCCATATGTTGGCAAGAAGCTGGTGAGAAGAAAGAGATGGAGTCAGGACTAGGCAGCCAGACTGAGCTTATAGATGAGACCGCTCAGGCTATCCAGACGATCCGCCAGAGGATTGAGACTGCCCAGAGTAGACAGAAAAGTTATGCTGACACACGCCATAGGCCACTTGAATTCCAAGTTGGAGATTCAGTATTTCTCAAGGTCGCTCCCATGAAGGGAGTGGTGAGATTTGGCAAGAAGGGCAAGCTGAGTCCTCGCTACATAGGACCCTACAAGATTATAAAGAGAGTTGGGAAAGTAGCCTATGAGCTGGACTTGCCAGAGGATATGTCAGCTATCCACAGTACCTTTCATGTCTCTATGCTAAAGAAGTGTATTCACGACCCTAGCCAAGTGATTCAGCCTCAGTCAGTACAGATCCAAGAAGATCTTAGTTATGAGAGCAGACCGACACAGATAGTGGACAAAGCAGTTAAGAGATTAAAAAACAAAGAAGTGCCACTAGTGAAGGTCATCTGGCAGAATCAAAAGCATGAAGAGGCTACTTGGGAACGTGAGGACAGCATGAGAGAGAGGTATCCCGAATTATTCTAAGTTCGAGGACGAACTTTTCATAAGGTATGGGGGATTGTAATGCCCCAAAATTTCCATTTTTAGTTCATAAAGTCCTTGAAAGTAGTTAGAAATGGTTTAGAAATATTCTAGATATTTTTAGGGATTTTTAGAATATTTTTATGGAATTTTCCGAGTCCGTTTAGTATTTTTGGAAAAAGAAAAAGAAAAATAAAAAAAGAAAAAAAAGAAAAACCGATTAAGTGCAGCAGGTGGATCGAACCCGCGACCACCACGAGACCAAGAGCGCACGCAACCAGCCGGGCAAGGGGTATCAAGCACAACAAGGGACGGAGAGAAGGGTATTTACGGTATAGTTAGGTTGATCCGACCCTTAAGTATAAATAGCTAATTAAAGAGAGAAGTTTTATTTCTCTCCTCTCCAAACCCTCACGCCGACCTCCTCTCCTCTCTTGGGGCGACGCCGACCAACACCAAGCTCTAGAGGGCCGGCCAAGACTCTTCTCCAAGAGATAATCCTATATTCGGGATCCCCGCGACGAGAGGAACGCGTAGGCGTGAAGAATTCTCCGAGATCTCAAGTTTCTCCCGAGCTCTAGACGTCAATCTTGGTTGTAAGTCCAAGATATCAAAGTAAGTACTGCTCACCTGCAGTAAGAGGCGGTTTTTCCGCGAGAATTTCCTTTAAAAGTTTTTAAAAGTGATATTTACTTCTTGTTAAGATTTTTGCATGTGATCTTAGTTCATTATATGCTTATATATTTTATTGAGTGCCCTATATGAGATTAGGGACCAAGAAAAGCTATGAGAAAAGAAAAGAGAAGATAAAGATAAGAAAAGAAAAGGCCAAGGCCTTAAGAAATCCCGAAAAGTCAAGACTTAGGGATTTTAGCACGCAAGGTGCTCCAGAAAATGCCAAGGCATTTACAGATAAGAAAGAAAAGAAAGAAAAGCTATTTTATTTTCTAAGGCCAGTACCCGGCGTCCAAGGGCGTCGTTAAAGAAATCCAGGTGTCCAATTCCAAGGTCTTGGCCCTGGTAGACCAAGGTCTGCTCTATTAGGATTGGTGGCTCGCTACCCCAACCTTTTAGGGAACGCGCATGAGATGGTACTTACGTCTTCAGTGGATCCAAGTGATTATTATTTTTAAGTATATGCTTTAGCAATGTTTCCTAAAGTTTCAGAAAGTTTTCAAAAGTTAAAGAATAGCTAAAGTTTCAAGTTGAGCCAAGAAAAGTAAATTGAGATTTATTATTGCTTGAGTATGCATGTTTTGAGTTATACATGTTCTTAGTTTTCTTTCAAGCATATTAGTATCTCATATGATTTTCATATTGTTCTAGAAGCATGTTTGCACATTTCGAGATTTTGTGAGCTAGATAGTACTTACTAAGTTTTTTGCTTACTAGTTGCATTTCCTCTTATTGCAGATAAAGGTAAAGGCAAGCAATTCTGAAGGAAGACGACGAGGCGGTGCTGAGTAGAGTGTGTGTGGTGGCTGATTATGGAGAGATCTTTGAGACGAGACAATTTAGTTATTTGAATTGCAATGTTTAAGTTTATTCAAATTTCAAGTTCTTGCTTATGGAGATTATAGAGTATTTGAGTTTTGGATAGTTTTACATGCTCAATTTCTTAGAGTAAAGATTCCATGTCATTTCATTTAGCATACATATCCTTATGATTGCATTGGATGAGTAGAAGTGTAAGTAGTTAGAGATATTGATACTTTGTTAGAGAAAAAGGTGTTTATGCCAAGATAGTATCAATTTCCCTTTGAATCAAGTTTTTATTGCTTAAAAATGTTTAGAAAAGTTGCAATCACATTTCATAATGCATTAGCAAGGTTGTAGAACATGTATTTGGTGTTATGAATGCATAGGAGTCAAGATTGGTACAAACTCTATTGTTAAAGTTTATATAAACTTGTTTAGTTTATTTTCTTCCATAAAAGTCCTAAATTCAAGTTTATGGATTCGTTTGATTGGCTAAATTGTTTAGGAAACTGACATAGAGTATAGAAATGGTGTCGTAGTTTGATATGGCTCGAAACTGAATGAATGGTGGACTTAAGAAGCAAGAGCCGAAAACCTGTAATTCTGATTACAGGCGTACCAGTCGACTGCTACGTCACCAGTCGACTGGTACGGGCAGTTTGAGTTGGGTGAGGCTTGTTTCAATAAGTATCAACTACGAGCTTTGAGAAGGAAAGTGTGATATGGTAGCATGCATGACTACTTAAGTTAGAATATAATTGTTAGAAGAATTTAAAAGAAAAAAAAGAAGATTTCCGCATTTTACTTTTAGTCATGTATAAGAGTTGAGAAGTAGAGGAAAGTAACGATCCGTCTAAGGCAGTAAGAAGGCGGGTCGCTACACTAACTACTCTACTTGAAAATTTAAATCCTAATTAAGCAAAAACCAATGCATTAAACGAAGTTAACTAATTCTGAAACAAAAACAGAACTAAATTACAGCAGTGATGGAATTACAGCTACAAAAACAGAAATTAAACAAGTTAAACTACTCCTCAATCTTTCCTAAGCTCAAATTCTTCTTGGTTGTCAATCAAGAGCTGGCTTCGAACCCCTAGGCTCAGCAAATCAGTGGAAATCAGCCTCGCATGATGAACTCTGCTCAAACTGCGTCATGTGGGGAAATCCAATCCGAACCCCTTCGATCTCAAATAATGGAGCTGCGATGATGAATTGGGAAGCTTCTGAGCTCACCTGAGAACCCCTACAAGCTGCCCAGAAGCTCGGAAATGGTTTGTGGATGAGATTTCAGCGGTCAGACCACAGAGCCACCGAAACCCTCAAATAGCTCTGTCCGGCGCGAATTCGAGCTAAATTCTTCAACTAAACTAACCTCCAAAGATCCAGAAGATGATCTTGATGAAGAATTGAAGGGTTGCGCCCCGGAAATGGAGAAAAACACTAAGAAAACTGAAGAACTCGATGAAGGGAACTGTAGCGGCGGAGATGCGACGGGGAGGAGCTGCTGCGCATTTCTGATTAAATAGAAACAAATGGACGGCTCAAATTGCTTTGATGAAATCCAACGGTAGATCTTGATCTGATTTGAGCCAAACTTTTATGATGATGATCTGGGGTCAGGATCTGCCTTGTGGTAGCTCGGATCCTCCAGATATGCAACGGATGGTCCAGATCAACTCTATCTGTGAATGGACGCTGTAGAGCCTTCCTTGCTTGATCCAACGGTTGATTGAGCTCTGATTGGGATGAAACCTTCAGATCTTGATCATAGAGCTTGATCAACCCTAACCCTAGCTCGGATTGCTTCAGATCGTCCCGGATGGCTCAGATCTAGCCGCTCTTGAATCGGACGGCCCGGATTAATCGTAGGCTTGATAATTCGATCCGGTTCACATCCGACTCAGGTTTGACCCAGTATGCCCTAGGTCTAGGATCCTTTCATGCCTACAAAAATATATCAGAAAATTAGTGGCCAAATAATCCAAAAAATATGTAATTTTGCAATTAAGTCCAAAATAAGATAAAGTTCCAAAACCTAGGGTAAAATCATAATTAAGAAATAAAAACATGGGTCAAACATGGATTTTAGCAATTAAAATAATCAATAAAATGGTGCTTATCAGTAGTCCTTCGCCAGTGCCTAGCAGTCCTTCGCTAGGTCTTTGTATCCTGGCATTCCTTCGCCAGGTGCCTAGCAGTCCTTCGCTAGGGCTTTGTATCCTGGCAGTCCTTCGCCAGGTGCCTAGCAGCCCTTCGCTAGGACTTTGTATCCTGGACACTCAGTGAATATTGTTAGATCACAAACAAACTTAACTTTGAATCCTTTGCCAATATCAAAACAAGGTTCGATATGGTGCTTCCTGCACCAACAGAATTCACTTCCTCACAGCCACCCTAGCCGTCGAAACTCCTTCTTCCTCCTCACTGCCGATGCCAAAGGAGAGCCTCTCCTTACCGCTGACCACCCTACCTCCTCCCTTGTTGTGCTCGGTCAAGAGAGGGAGAGGAGAGGAAGAGAAGAAGAAGAAGAAGCCTTCTTCTTCCTCCAACCGAGAGCCCCTTCACCCTTTCTACCGGCGCCGCCCAACCTTAGGAGAGAGGGAGAGGAAGAGAGAATAGGAGAGAGAGGCCTAGGGTTTATGTGATCTTGGATGCCTTGGTCTCATGACTCCATGAGGTATATATAGGCTACAATAGAGACCATGAGGAGGAGTTGGGTCTTGGCCACCCAAGGGATTAAGGCCCGATCCATTAATGATGATCCATTCCACTAGAGGATCACCATTGATCTACCTCACCAACCCCCATATTTCAATATGGGCTCCACATATTATGAGTATAAAATTCTCTCCGTGTTTAAGATATCGAATGTCCATTAATTAATTAAATTACTGAGAATTTAATTAATTAATATCTAACGCCATGAGTAGTACTAGTCAACCTTATCATCATGTCGGACCAAGTCCACCAGCAGGATTTAACATGATGAGCTTTATGAGCTCCTCAAGGGGACATCATCAACCTGACTCACCAGGACATGATTTTCTTTTATAATCACCGACAGACCATGTAAATAATATTATTTCCCAACTTACCGGGCCTATCGATTTAACAAATAAATCTCGCGCATTGGTAAATCAAAGAAATAAATATTAAGTACATGAGCCTGTTATTATATCAGGATTAAGAGCATGTACTCCATAATATCTAAGGTCTGATTCAATTATATAGTCAGTATAAATTGAATCACCTCTATATCGGTTCTGTTGAATACACACAAAGTGTACTAGTGTAATTCTATGGTCAAGATAAACCAATACCAAAATACACTACAACCATGCCAATGGTTTGTCCAAAACCATCTAGGTTGTGAGCCTCTACTTATACTCTACAAAGGACTGATAACATGATCATCTATGTGACACCACACACCATGTTATCTACAATGTAAAGTATCAGACAATATGCACATAAATAACTAATATAAATATGCAAATAATGATCACATGATTCTCTTTTAAAATGTAGATATCCATACAAAAGCTAGGTTTTTAGTATACATCCTAACAAACTAGGTTTGATAGGGATCGAAAGAAGTTAATTTGGTTAATTTTTTTTCATGCTTGGACTCACTAGTATGTTAACTGGGTTCAAAATTTATTACTTGGGTCAAACTGAGATCAATTCAATTACTTGCTGCAGTTTTCTTCATCATTTTTACAAAGCAAGTAGGCTGTGATACATAATTATTTTTCATGCCAATTATGTTTTTTTACCTTTTTTTGATATATGGCAAAGGCGGAGTGAAGAAAAAGTCAAGTTAAAATAATTTTTTCCCAAGTCAAGTTAATTTTTTTCTTGTTTTCGAAGAATTTAGGTTTCAAAATTATTTTCCCAAATTTTTTGTTCGAAAGTTAAAATTATTTCTCATAAAATAATCCTTTCAGTTTGTTACTCATACCTTTCTTCAAAAAAGAATGTTTTATTTCCTAAAAAATTATTTTTAAAAAATACTATTCGATTCAGAAAATTCTGTTGGAGAAAAAACTTTAAGTTAGAAATTTTTCAAAATTTGTTTTTCTCAAAAATATTCCTTTACTCAAAAGTTTTAAAAATCTTTTTGGAAAATCTTTCAAAATAAAAAAATTACATATTTTGAAAGGGGGAGATTTTCAAATTAAAAGAAGACTTATGCAATGTTTTAAATTTTTGCTAAGTTTTTCAAAAATTATTTCTAAGGAAAAAAGGGGGAGAGAACTGATTAAGGAGGAGAGTAGAAAATCTACTTATTTTTTCCTTCTAGTACATAATTATCATGAATATGTGTTTTGTTTTTTAATTTAACTTTTGAACGGTGTTGTCATAAATCAAAAAGGGGGAGATTGTTGGTGCTGGAAGCACCAGATCGAACCTGGTTTTGTTGATGGAAAAGGTTTCAAAGTTAATTGTGTATTGTTATCTAATCAATTTACCAAGTGTGCAGGAAAGTCCGAGTTCACCTTGGCACGAAGTCTTCACCTGTAGGGTTGAGCAAGAAGTCCTGGTTGAGGACTGAGTAAGAAGACTTGGCCGAGGGTTGGGCAAGAAGTCCTGGTCGTGGACTGGGCAATGAAGTCCTGATCCGGAAGATTGAGCAGGAGTCTTAGCCGAGTGAGGATTGCAGACAAATGTAGAGGCGGGTCGAGGTATGGACGTCTCGAGATTCGGCAGTCTCGGAGGTCAAGCAAAAGTCCAACTGGAGGAGTCGGTTGGAAAAATGTAACTTCTCCTGAGAGGAGTAGATGAGGGCGCGTCCCCGGAAGAGGGAATAGTAGGCGTTGGTTCGACCTACCGTTTCATTTTGAAATCCAAAGTCAGAACCAAGTCAACTCCGACTATGGGTTATACTTGTATTTATTTATATTATACTATTTTTGGACTAATCCTGGTTGTAGGATTGAAAGAAAGTAGGTTCTGCTTCCCAGGCAACCGAGAAGCTAGGCACCTGATAGTTATTAGGCGCCCCAGATGGCTTTTTCTAGCGGGTGAATTCGACTGAGCTGGCAGGTTACCATGCTAGCAACTTAGGCACCCGTGAGCCATCAGGCGCCTCAGAGGTCCCAGGCACCCAAGATCGAAGGATAGAGGTTTAGCCAAGTCTACGGATAAGAACGCGCCTGATCCGCGACACGTGTCAGGCGCCCAACAAGCCTCAGGCGCCCGAGAACAATATATATAAGGGGCTTCACCCCTTGCTTTCCAACAATCAATTCCATTCAACGAAAAGAATCTTTCTTGAAACTCAAGCACGCCAACGCTCTTCAGACTTCTTCCGTGCTCGAGTTCTTCCATGCCGCAAATGATCATGATGGATGACATGCCGCCCAAAACACTTTATGACTTTCTCAGTGTCGTCGGTATCATTTATATTCGTTGCTTAAATTATGTACTCAAGTTACATATTTGTAATATTTACTCGATTTATAGAATTGCCCAACAAGAATGGTCAAGGACCATGGGCCTTGGAGTAGGAGCCGTCAAAGACTCCGAACCAAGTAAAAAAAACGTGTTAGCATTGTGCTTTTAATTCTTCCACTATTTTCTGATTATTCTGAAAATTTTACGTAATCGTTATTCACCCCCCCCTCTATCGATTACAATGATCCCACATTAGTTCCATACATCAAAAATATATAATGAAAACATATATGAATCACAACCAGTGTTATCTTGGTCCTGACTTTCAGGTTTCAGTCGAAATCCTAGGTCAGACCGACGCCTACTGTTCCCTCTCCGGGGAACGCACCCTCACCACTCCTCTCAAGAGAGTTTACTTGTTGCCACTTGGAACCTCCAGTTGGACTATTGCTCGGTCTTTGAGAACCCAAAACTCGATGGCATTCGACCTCGACCCGTCGCGACTCCTATCCGCGATCCCCTCTTGGCAAAGTCTTCTGCTCGATGGACCAAGTCTTCATGCTCAGCTTTAGTTGCTAAGTCTTCGTTGCCCGATCCCCAACTAGGACTTCATACTCAACCCTGCAAGTCAAGACTTCTTGCTAGCTTACCTAGGACTTTCCTGCAATCTCCACAAATCCATTAGTACAACATACCAGCTTAACTTGAACCCTTTGCCACTTATCAAAACAATGTTTGATCTGGTGCTTCTTGTTAGGATGTATACTAAAAGCCTTGCTTTCTGTATGGACATCTATATTTTGAAAGAGAATCACAAGATCACTTATTGCATGTTTAAATTAGTATGTGCATATTGTCTAATACTTTACACTGTAGATAACATGGTGTGTGGTGTCGCACAGAAGATCATGTTATCAGTTCCTTGTAGAGTATAAGTAGAGGCTAACAACTGAGATGGATTTGGACAAACCATCGAGATGGTTGTAGTGTAATTTGGTGTTGGTTTATCTTGACCATATAATTACACTAGTTCACTTTGTGTGCATTGAGCAGGACTGACATAGAGGTGATCTAATTTATACTGACTTTATAATTGGATCAGACCTAAGTTTGTTATGGAGTACATGTTCTTAATCCCGATATAATAATGGTCACATGTACATAATATTTATTTCCTTGATTTACTAATGGGCGAGACTTATTCTGTTAAATTGATAGGCCCGGTAAATTAGAAAATAATATTATTTAATTGTTGTGCCATTGATTATAGACGAAAACCGTGTCCTGCTTCATGTTAAATGCTGCAGGTGGACTTGGTCCAACATGATGATAATGATTAGTGGTACTAATCAAGGAGTGAGATATTGATTAATTAAAATTGTCAGTAATTTAAATTAATCAACGGACATTTGATATCTTAAACACGGGGAGATACTTGTACTCATAATAGGTGGATCCCATATTTAAATATGGGGGTTGGTGAGGTAGTTCAATGAACACCCTTTTGTGGAATGGATCTTCATTAATGGATCGGGCTTTGATCCATTAGGTGGCTAAGACCCAACTCCTCCTCATGGTCTCTATTGTAGCCCTATAAATACCCCATGGAGTCATGAAACCAAGACCTAATGATGATCTCTTAATTTTCTCTCCTCTCTCTCTCTTCCTCTCTCCTAGGGCATGGCCACCGGCAGACCATGGAGAAGATCTCTCCATGGCCGGTGGCAGCCCAAGGATATGTTGTTTTCCTTGGCTGCCGGCAGAGCTTAGAGTTCTTCTTCTCCATGGCCAACAGCAGTCTAAGGAGAGGTTGTTTTCCTTGGCCACCGACAGAGTTTGGAGAAGATCTCTCCATGGCCGGCGGCATCCCAAGGAGATGCTATTTTCCTTGGCCGCTGGCAGAGCTTGGAGAAGATCTCCCCATGGTCGGCGGCAGCCCAAGGAGAGGTTGTTTTCCTTGGCCGCCGGCAGAGCTTAGACTTCTTCTTCTCCATGGCCGGCGGCAGCAATCAAGGGAGATTTCTTCATGGTCAGCGGCAGAACTTGGAGAAGATCTCTCCATGGCTGGTGGCAGTCCATGGAGGTGTTGTCTGATGCGATATGGCTTGGCAGGTTTCCCTAGCGAAAACTTGGTCATCCTTGAGAGACCTCTCCATATCTATGGATTAAAAATTAATTCGAATGAAGACCCGTCTCTCAACGACCACTACAAGAATTTTTGGATTCAACAACACCCAATAGACAACGGTTTTTTGAAAAATCGTTGTCTTTTTTTATACAACAACGGTTTTTTCCAAAACTGTTGTTGTTGAAAATTTTTTGCGGAAAAAGACAACAGTTGTTAAAAAACTGTTGTCTTATGTATGTCAAAGACAACGGTTTTTTAAAAACCGATGTCTATTGGGTTGGTTACGACAACAATTTTTAAATAACCGTTGTCTATTGGTGTTGCTTACGTGGTAATACACAACAGCGAGCAGCGGGAAAACGAAAACTCTCGCCAGTTTATAAAACCCTTTTCCTTCCTCTCCCGTATCGCGTGCCCTACCCGCAGCTGAGCGCCCGACTCCCCTCTCCTCTTCTCCTTTCGCCCGGCAGCTCCACCGACCGCACCCGCACCTCCGTGGGTAGGCACTACTACACGGTGACAGGGGAAAGCCGCACCCGCACCGTCTCCCAGTGATCGGGAAGGCCAACACAAGTAGCGCCTGACCACCGTCTCCTAGTGATCGGGAAGGCCGGCATCTACACCATCTTCATCACTCCCCCATCGACCACACCTCCCGGTGGCAACCCGAGATCGGACGTCCAGAGCCCTGAGGCGAAAGCTTCTCATCCTGCTAAGGCAACTCCTTCTCCTCCCCCGCCGGTACAGGTCCCGCCTCCGCAGTTTGAGAAGCCGGCTGCCAAGTTTGCCGGATCTGTGTTAGGGTTCTTCTGGGGCACGGTCGCCAAAGTCCAAAATGGTATCTTGTGTGATTTTTTTCGTGTTTACGGGTGCAATGACTCCTTTCATTTCTCCTTTCTTTGATTCACAGCGCATTCGAGCTTGGATGAACACTTGGCGAATTGGTTCTTTTGCCTTTTCCATTTGAGTTCCTTTGGTTGGCAATGGCTTCAGGCTTACGCTGAAATTGGAATATGCTGTTTCAGTGCCGCATTTATCTTAATAATTGGGGAGTGATTTTACTTTTCTCACGGAAGTATTTCCTGCCCAATTTGCTTTGTTCTCCTAAACAATGAATGATAATGAGCCAATAAAACTGGGGTATGCAGATCACTTTGCTGATTGATCAGAAAGCTTACTTTCTCATGCAACATTGTAGCATATGCACCTTGTAGACGGCTAGCAGTTCCTTATTTAATGATTTTGATTTTTCTTCAAGATTTTCAATTTTTTGAAATAATGCTTCTAGTTTACACATGCCTTTCTTCAGACTTGAAATAATTATTAAGGTTTTGTTGTTTAAATAAGAGTATTTTTAAACATGAGTTGCATCCACTCATTGTTGTGATATCTCATATATTCTGTACGGAGAATTTGGAAATTATATCTGTTATAATCTCTTTTCTACCACCTACAGAAAAAATTTCAGATAAATAAAAGAGGTGAAACGGTTGATGAGAAAATCAAGAAGCTTGATGCTGAATTAGCCAGATACAATGAGCAGATTAAGAAAACACGACCTTGTCCTGCTCAAGAGGCTGTTAAAGCTCGAGCAATGAGGGTTCTTAAACAAAGGAGGATGTAGGTTATCTTTGTCTTCTTACATTCATCTAAACATGACTTCTTTTTTTTTTTGGACTGAAATGCCTTCTTACTGTGGCAGTATTGATATTATTATACATTTTGTTGATCTTTTATCCCCTAAAATCAATTGTGTATTGTATGCTTTCTTGCCAAATGTATGTCCTGCTACTGTTCTTTTATTTGACATGCTTATAACTTATTCTATATTGCTATATTATTGTCATAGTTCTTAAATATGCCTTCTCATTCCACAAGGTTAAGGAAGTAGCGAAACATTCTGCACTTTCCTATCGATAGAGGAATAAATTCTGTCACATTCATTCTTTCAACTGACTTCACCTATGTGTTTGCTCAAATTATCACAGATCTATAAAAGTTAACATAAATTTTAAAGCTTGGTTTCAAAGGCCTAGCTAATTGATAACTAGCAACGTGTGTTAACAAGTCCAAGGACTCTTATGAAACTTGTTACTTAATTTGACATGCTTATAACTTCTTCTATGGGTAGTTAGTGTATATAGTTTTCATCATTCTTAGTTATGTCTTTTCATTCCTTAAGGTATGATGAAGTAAACCATCAGTTAATCAATTGATTTTAGTGCCAAGTTGCAACGGGTAATTGACATTCATAATATCATTTTCAATTATTTTTTTTAGTGAATTGCATTGATTATGTGTTTGTGTGTAGTATCCATTGGAATCTCACTGTTGTGATAACGTTATCGCATTCGAGTGGAAGATAATGAAATGCCTTTGGCACACTTTGTGGTAACGTTTAAAGGTTCATCTTGGACAGAACCTAGTTCTATCCCTCTCATGGTAATTCAGAGCTTATTGGGTTGTTGGGAAAAAAAGCAATGGCATTAATCAGATTATAAGATCTGCTGGTTCGTTGGTCAGATTATAAGGGGCAAGTAGCATCTTTACATGGGTACTCCTGTTGCATTTATCTCTTGGTCGTTGAAGGTTTTACCTACTTAGGGGCACACAAGAATTGATGATTCTCTATACTGAGGGATTGCTTTTAATTACTTGCTTCACTTTAGTAGTCTGACTCATTGTTGCTTCTTTTGAAGGTTGAAGGCCTTGTCCTTGGTCATGGATCTCGACATCCTGATATGAAGCGGAGGGCAAAAAATTGCTATATCTTGACTTGCAATGTCTCCTTGGAATATGATAAATGGTAAATTTTGATGTGTTTCTTTTTCATTCAGTATTTAACTATTTATGGAAAAAAAGTCGTAGGAACTAGTATATGAGGTAATTCAGTTTTTGCTACTTGTAGATTTTCGATTTGTTATCATTTGTCTTATTCTCGTGGCTACTATGAAACTGAAAATTACTTCACCTCCAAGTTTTTGAGTGTACAAACTGAATTTTTATTATTCAAAATAACCAGGAACCTGCTCTAATGGAAGTTTAAAATGACTTCATCTCTAAATTACTGAGTGCGAACTGAGTTTTATTTGCTCGTTAGAATCTACAAATTTTGACAGTCTAATCAAAGAATATAGTTTTGTGAGTTTCTTTGTAGAAACCCAAGTTGTGATTAGTATGTTGTGTTTGAATGCTTTGTTCTGGTCATTCTATCAATCAATTTCATTGAATCATTTGTTAACATCTTTCGTGTGTTGTACAAAGTTCGTCAAAACATTGTGTTCCTCAACTAGTTAAAAGAATGAAATTGGCTGATATCATGACGATACTAGGTAGTATAGATATCATTATGGGAGAAATTGATCGTTGAAATGATAATTGATACACAATATAGAAATTCTCAATGTTTATGTTCATGTTTATGTGAATTGCTATTTTGTATATTACATTAGAAATTCTCAATGTCCTAGAAACTCTACACAATATAGCATTTTTTTAATTATCACGATAAATTATTTTTCTTGCGACTCTAAGCGTCAACTGTTTGGGTGTCATTATCCAAGTTTCTATAGTCAACATAGATTTGGACAGTTATTTCATGCTGTGTATTTCTTGTTAATGTTTGATCACTGAAGTGTGGCCTTATAAAATTTGGTAAAATTATAGATATCAAATTCCTGAAGAGTGGCCTTATCAAGAAGCTCATAACTTAAACAGTGACGCCCGTGATCACTCTTAGCGTCAACTGTTTGGGTGTCATTATCCAAGCTTCTATAGTCAACACAGATTTGGACAGTTATTTCATGCTGTGTATTTCTTGTTAATGTTTGATCACTGAAGTGTGGCCTTATAAAATTTGGTAAAATTATAGATATCAAATTCCTGAAGAGTGACCTTATCAAGAAGCTCATAACTTAAGTTAGTTATCTTTTCTCATCTTTGATACTTGACATCTGATACACTTACACATAAAGTTTGGTGCTTTAAACATTATTATCATCTTCAGCTTCTCAAGCAGTTGGGTTCGTTTATAGTAGTTGAAAGAGATGGTTCAGTTATTGCATGTGTTGCCCTTATCCCCTTTTTGAAGATAACTTTGGAGAATACCACATACTAAAAAATAGGCATCATACCACATGCTAAAAAATAGGCATCATACCACATGCTTAAAAATAGGCATCACGTTTACACTTGGATTTTCCCATACCATGAGTGCACTGCTCATTCACTGAAATTTTGGAGAATCTACACATGTACTTCTTTACCATTCTGCTATTTTGCTGAAGCTTCGAACCAGCAAATTTGGCTTGCTTTCACAAATTTTTTTATTGCTCAAACTGAAAGTCATCTTCTATCTGTTTATCATATCCTTTTGTTAGACTAAGTCATGGGTAACTTTGTATCATAATTATCTTCTAGAATCTTTTGGTCTACTATTTTTAGTTGTGCATGAATGCTCATTTTATATTTCTATTTGTTGTGACACTTCATATCCAAGGGAAGGAATCAGCTTATGGTGCAAAGCTAAGGGGTGCGGCTATCTTCATCTGGTTGACTGCACTTGGATGAAGCTACTTGGGTGAGGCTGTCTTCATCTATTTGTTTATCTCAGTTTCTGGTTCTTGATGTATATGATATTTTGATGATGTTATCTCAGTTTGGACTAATACTGAGGATATCTTGATGTATGATATTTGCACAGTATGATGTATGATATTTGATGATATTTTGATGTATGATAGTTTGAAGTGTGTTTGCTCAATATTGTTTAATTATTTAAATAATTTATTTTTTAAATGGTATTTGTTGTAAATTGTTGGTTGTCTCAACCAAAAGACAACGATTTTTATTTGTTGTTAAATTATTGCTTAAATCACACAAAAACAACGGTTTAATACTATTGTAAACCTGTTGTTGATCACATTAAAAGACAACGGTGAAAATCCATTGTTATTCTGTTGTTATTGAGTATAAACGACAACGGTTTGTAACTGTTGATGTAGACCACCCCTTTTAACAACATGACCTTTAACAACAGTATTTTTCGCCTACGACAACGGTGAACGCCCGTGGTTATAAAGCATTTTTCTACTAGTGGACCATCTCGTCATCGTATCATTCGGTACAAATTACAACTTGGCCAATCACAAGGATCGAGCCTTGTAATTCTCCTAACCAAATGACCACGAAAAAGACGACAAGTGGATCACCGGTTCTTGCGTTTATTATCGGGGTCCAATTAATTAATTATCAACATGATTAACAAATAATCACAACCACAATAATTAATTAATTACACATAAAATGATGACATGAAATAAGCAGCCAAGAGACGATACCATCCATTACCTTACAATCTTCTACCGTATGACCCTCCCCTCTTGGACGTCGTGTGGGTGACGATCTACCAAGAATCGTGGCCACTAAGTCAATCCCTTCTCCTTGCGCCAACCAATCCCTAACAAAAAGGATGCCGCTGGCCACTAAGTCAATCTCTTCTCCTTGCGCCAACCAATCCCTAACAAAAAGGATGCCGCTGGCCACTCCAAGGAAAAAGATAATCCAAACACAAACCCTATTAATTCTTTCCTCCACTGCCAACGCTTGAACAACAAGTATCTTGGAGCTCCTGTATTCTGAGCAACTCCAAGTTGCATAAGCAACTTGTATTCTGAGCAACTCAACAACTCCAACTTGTGTTCTTCTGCGCTACAACAACTACAAGTTGCATGAGCAACTTGTACTACTCTCTCCCTTGAGCAACTTGTCGGCTGTGAGCAATTCTCCAAGTTTTCTCAACAGAAAACTAACTGAGAACGTTGACCGAAGGTTGCTACTTTCTCACGCTATTGAGCGTGCACAACCTTTCTGCTTGAAGAAAGGTTGCTGAGCGAAAGGTCCTTGTGCTCCAAGAAATTGCTTGCCTTGTTCTCCGTGCTCCATGAAATTGCCTTCAATTATCGTGAGGCAATTTTAATCGAAGAAGGCAGCCAATTTAATTGGAGAAGCCAAGTTGCCGTAAGCATGGAGAAGAAATTTCTCCATGCAGGAGTCGGCGCCGCACGTCATGAGAGAGAGAGAAGAGGAGATGAAAAGACTAGGGTTTTCCTTGTGTATCCTTGGATCAATTATCAACTTGGTTCCATGCCACCACGGGGTATATATAGGGCTACGATAGAGACCATGAGGAGGAGTTGGATGTTAGCCTGCTAATGGATCCAAACCCGATCCATTAATGAAGATCCATTCCACTAAAGGATTCTCATTGAATTACCTCACCAACCCCCATGTTTTCATATAGGCTCCACCTATTATGAGTCGTCCATCACCTAGTGTTTAAGATATCGTATGCACGTCAATTAATTTAAATAACTGACAAATTAAATTAATCAACCTCTTGTTGGTGCAAAATGCATCAGTGATGTCCTCCTCTAAATGTTTCAATATTTAACAACATGCTTAAGTTAGTGATACATTGAACAAGAGAAGGGTAGTCAAAAAATATAGTACCAAAGTGAAGGAAAGTGCTAGTTAACCTAGGTAATAAGTCCTGGTTTGAAGAATTGGGCACTAAGTCCTGATCATGGATTGGTCACTAAGTTCTGGCCACGGGCTGGGCACCTAAGACCTGACCGAGGGTTGGGCACGAAGACCTGGTTCATGGAATTGGGCAATAAGTCCTGGTCGAGGGCTGGGCACCGAAGTCCTGATGAGTGAAGTTGGGTAATAAGTCCTGGTCGTGGACTGAACACGAAGTCCTTGTGAGTGAAGCTAGGCAAAAGTCCTGATAAGTGAAGTTAGGCAATAAGTCCTGGTCGTGGACTAGGCACGAAGTCCTGGTCGTAAGATTGAGCAAAAGTCCTGGTAAGTAAAGCTGGGCAAAAGTCCAACTGGATGGGTCGGGTGGCAACCGTCTCCTGAGAGGAGTAGGTGAAAGGTGTGTTCCCCCGGGATGGGAACATAGGCGTTTGTTCGACCTAGGGTTTCACGGGAAATCTGAAGTCAGAACCAATTCGTTAAGGCTAAGTGCATGTATATGTTTGTCTTGTGTTTGTGTATCTTGTAGGTACCTAGAATTGAAGACAAAGTAGGCGAACAAACACAAGAGGAGGCTGGGAAACAAGCTCCTAGGCGTCATTATGAACACAGGCGTCCAAGAGAAGCAGACGCCTCACTTGAAGCAGCTAACTCTCTGGTGCCCTGGATTGCTAGGCGCCTGAGAGCTCCCAGGTGTCCTGTATGGGTCAGGCACCTGGGAAGGGAATGGTTATCCCTGCTGCGAGTTCAGCGCAAGGATGGAGTTTGACCAGGGCAACTAAGGTGCCCCCTTCAACACAAGCGCCCTGTAAAGAAGCTATAAAAGGGGCTTCGACCCCTCAACTCAGAACAACATTTCCAAGATCAATTCTGAGCATTCGAAGTGACGACAAAGCACTAAAGATGAAGCTCTGTGACCAAGGAGGCTTCGGGAGGAAGTGCGCGGAAATTCGGAGCTCCAGATCGGCCGAGTCTTCGACCGTTTGTTTGGTTTGATTTACTTTCCGTATTTAATTTATTTTATATTTTTGATTGTAAATCTTGCACTGTAAGACAGGTTTCTCCGCCTCCAGAAAGTTCAGAAAGGAGACCATTAGTGGACGGGCCTTTCCCGTGCTTAGGCCTTGCACATACTGACCCTGGGGGGTTGAGAATCAAGTAAAAAATCCCGTGTGCATTCTGAGTCTTTCATTTTCGTTTTTGTTTATTTTCCGCTGTGCTACTAACTCTTTGATTAGAATGAACAATAGAAAGACGAGTTTTCCACGCTTTCACAAAAGTTTTTTTTTTGTCGATATTCACCCTCCCCCCTCTATCAACGGCACCGATCCCCACAAGTGGTATCAGAGCATGGTAGCTCTTCATCGGACTAACAGCCGATGGAGCAAAGATGCCAGGAGCTGAGGGGAGCCCAGGGGTGAATCAGGTATTTTCTTTAATTATGGTCAATTTTAAATTTCATATTATATGTTTCAAGTGCAGGGAGAGAGGACACTATAAAAATCAGTGTCCTACTCGTAAGACTCGATCTACACCACCAGCGACAAAGGAAGTGTTGGGACGGGGTGCATGTTGACATGGATGTGGTTTCGTAATTTTAAAATTAATTATGTGCAGCGGAAGGTTTAGCATAAATAATTTCTCAAATTATTTAACCACACATCTAAGCATGCAACTTTATCTTGTGTAGACATGATCATATATTTAAAAATTTGCAGAAACGTAAACTAATTTACGTATTACCTCGCGTAACTCGAAGGAAGGGACGAGATCCAACCATAAGCGTCCCTCGGAAGCTCCGCCTCTATTCGCGTCCACGTCGAGTATCTTCAGGATGACTTCGCAAAGCCACGAGTTTCGTGTTCTCGAGAACTACTAGATTCTCCAAGAACGCGACAAGAAAACCAAGAGAGAAGTAATCACATCGGAAAAACTCACTACCAAGGTTGGCCGGAATCACAATTCCGGCGAGAAGGAGGAAGATGACTTGCGCCCAATCCCAAGGTGATAATGGCCGGAGAGGAAGATCGTCCCAACAGAAGAACATTGTCTCCTCGGTGCATCTCCTTGTGCTCACGGCAAGAAGAAGGGAGAAGAGCCTTGTGGCCGACCAAGAGAAAGAAGGGAGGAGAGCCCAGGCAAGAATAGTTCGATTGATTTCCAAGCCTTTCCTTGGGTCCTTTATATAGTGGTCTCTCAACCGCCAAGTCTCTTTTTTCGTATGGAATAAATTTTCTATGACTTATTCCATCATGCCAAGTTTTATCATATTTTAATTCATGATAAAAACCGACCAAGTCTCCTTTTTTCTTATGGAATAAATTTTCTTATCATGGTAAATCAATCCATGATTGATTTTATATAATAAAATAAACCAATCCATGGTTCATTTTAATTTCCATGAAAAATAAACCAAACCTTGGTTTATTATATAAAATTTTATATCATCCATAATTTTATAAAAATTACCACACTTGGTTTATTTTATAAATTGAACCAAAAACTTGGTTCTCTCCCTTTGTTGTGGCCGGCCAAGCAAAGAGAATGGAGACCCTCTTTGGCCGGCCCATCCAAGTCATGCCCCAATGAATTAAACTTATTTAATTCATCTATTAAGTCTTCAAAAGAGTTAGCCATTTTACGCTTCCTATGCGTCTCTGAAAAATTCAGATTCGACTTATCGTTTGGCATAACCAAACCTAATCTCTCTTGATTGAAAAATCTAATTTTCAACTCATTTTAAATCCCTCGGATTACTCGTAGTGTGTGTGACTAAATAGGCTTTCGATTTATGTTGGTCGTCTATAATTAATCAATTATAGAACGATCATGAGTGGCACCTAGTAGTACATCATGATCCCCAATTAATCGAAAGATCAACGGTTGACCTCAGAAACTATTCTGAAACCCTTCAGCAGCTATAATGAATCGTGCCCCATTCCCTTCACCATCTTATACCCACTTGGTTCAAGACATGGTCTATGTGTGTCAGTCCCCACTAGGCTGACTACGTCACACCTAGCCCAAGTAACGTTTTCTCGTCCTACGGATTCTAATTACTCTCATGTATTTAAGAGATTCATACTCTGAACATGTCATGCTCTGGCCAGAGGCTTCGAGTAACAATCCGACGATAGGCCTGGGGTATACATCTTCTCGCAAGGAGTGGTGAATCCTTTGTAGGTTGTTCAAACATCTTCGGGCACTTCGGCTTATACCCAATCATCCTGGGTCCACACCTCCTTGGAGATGCTTGCATAAGATGTCAAAGTATAAGTCTTCATGACCAAGATGACTTGAACACCACAAGTCAAAGGAACATCGCACTTAAGCTGCAGTAAGAACTTCATTGACATATCTATATATAGACTACCATATGAAGTTTTACAGCCAGTCACTCCAATGAACTAGTTCCCTTAACTAGCATTCATGTTTATCTCCGGACATCCCAATGTCACCAGCTAGTGAGAATCAGCTGATTAGAGAATAACCCATGCTAGTCTCAATAGAATTGATAGTGTCCATATTTATCAATTCATCGACTAGGGACAATTTCAATACTTCACAATTGCACATGTAGAGATAATCACTAGTTGTGAATTCATCACCAATTCTCTCATGCTGTGAATTGTATTGCGGATATTCAGTAAATGAGTTTAAGATCTCAATCAAATACATAAACATGTATACTCAAATAGTGAATATTCATTTATTAAAATAAATGATTACAATCATAAGGCGATTGTCTTAGGATATTTTTCTCATATCACTAACAAACTCCCACTTGGCCTAATGCCAATTGCTACGGTATCCAATACCACAGGCTCTAACAGGACCCTCAATCTTGCTTTGAGGCAAGGCCTTAGTTAATGGAGCCGCTAAATTCCTTTCAGTGGGAATTTTCTCAATTTGTATATCATTCCTACTTATAATCTCTCTGATCAGATGATAGCGGCGAAGCACATGTTTTGATCGCTGATGAGACCTTGGTTCCTTTGCTTGTGCAATAGCTCCATTGTTGTCGCAGTAAACCGGTATTGCTTCATCAATGGTTGGAACCATACCAAGTTCTGAGACAAACTTCTTGATCCAGACTGCTTCCTTTGCTGCTTCCGAAGCTGCAATGTATTCCGCTTCCGTGGTAGAATCCGCTACGGTGTCTTGCTTGGAACTCTTCCAACTTATTGTGCCTCCATTCAAAATAAATACGTATCCGGACTGAGATTTGGAGTCATCCTTATCTGTCTAGAAACTGGCATATGTATACCCACGTATTACCATATCACCTTCTCCATATATTAGGAACACATCCTTAGTTCTTCTTAAGTACTTGAGGATTGTCTTGACAGCCGCCCAATGATCCATTCCTGGATCAGACTGGTTTCTGCTTGTGATGCTCAGAGCATACGATACATCGGGCCTAGTACATAACATAGCATACATGATAGATCCTATCGCGGATGCATAAGGAATCTTATTCATGCAAATCCTCTCATCTTCTGTGCGCGGACACATAAACTTCGAAAGGTTGATCCCATGCCTGATGGGAAGGTAACCTTTCTTGGATTCCGACATGCTAAACCTTTCTAGCACTCGATCTATATATGTAGACTGCGAAAGACCAAGCAATCGTTTTGATCTATCTCTATAGATTCTAATCCCAAGGATATAGGTTGCTTCTCCCAGGTCTTTCATGGAGAAAGTTTTGGACAACCAAATTTTAACTGACTGTAAGACTGATATATCGTTTCCTATAAGTAATATGTCATCGACATATAACACTAGGAATACGACTGCACTCCCACTAACCTTTTTATACACACAAGGTTCATCAGGATTTTGTGAGAAATCAAACTCTTTGATTGTCTCATCAAAACGGATGTTCCAGCTCCTGGATGCTTGCTTTAATCCATATATGGATCGTCGAAGCTTGCATACTTTGGTTTTATTAATCGATGTGAAACCTTCAGGTTGTACCATGTATACACCTCAAGCAGGTTTCCATTAAGGAAAGCTGTTTTCACATCCATTTGTCATATCTCATAATCATAATGAGCTGCTATGGTCAGGAGCATCTGAATGGATTTAAGCATAGCTACTGGCGAATAGGTTTCGTCATAATCAATTCCTTATTTCTGACGATATCCTTTTGCCACTAATCTAGCCTTAGAGGTAACAACATTACCTTCCATGTCGGTTTTCTTCTTGAAAACCCACTTGCACCCTATGGGCTTAATCCCTTCAGGCGGGTTAACCAAGTCCCATACTTGATTTTTGTACATGGAATCCATTTCCGACTTCATGGCTTCAAGCCATTTATCCCTTTCTGAATTTTCCAGAACATCTTCATAACTGATAGGTTCGTCATCGCTTATGAGTAACATGTCGTTCGATTCACTTATGAGAAATCTGTATCTCTCTGGAATATTGTGTGTCCTATCAGACCTACGAAGAAGTGGTGTTGTTTTAGGTTCAACTAATAGCTCATCATTATGAGTTATTGGTTGTGGGTCTAGACTAAGTGTCTCTGTAATGTCTATTGGAGTTTCTTGAACTTCTTCAAGTTCAATGCTACTCCCACTGTTTTCTTGTAAAAGAAATTCTTTTTCTAGAAATACAGCATGTCTTGAAACAAACAACTTTTGTTCCAAGGGATGATAGAATTGGTAACCTTTCGTTTCCTTAGGGTATCCAATAAATAGACATTTATCAGACTTAACATCCAATTTGTCTGATACAGTCCGCTTTACATAAGTAGGACAACCCCATATCTTTAGGTGAGATAAATGAGGTTTCTTACTATTCCACGTCTCATATGGAGTAGTAGAGACTACCTTGGTCTGGACTCTGTTTAGTAAGTAAACAGCTGTCTTAAGCGCATAGCCCCAAAGGATTTTGGAAGAGTTGCATGATTCATCATAGATCTAACCATGACCATCAAGGTTCGGTTACGCCTCTCAGATACACCATTATGTTGTGGTGTATATGGCGGAGTCCATTGAGACAATATCCCATTGTCCCTAAGATAATCTTGAAACTCTTGACTTAAGTATTCACCACCCTAATCGGATCGAAGTATCTTAATACTTTTGCCAAGCTGTTTCTTTACTTCACTTCTGAACTCTTTGAATTTCTCAAAAACTTCAGATTTGTGTTTCATTAAGAACACATACCCGAATCATGAGTGATCATCGATAAAGGTAATGAAGTAGCTATAGCCTCCTTGTGCAAGAGTTGACATTGGTCCACATACATCAGTATGTATTAGACCAAGCAATTCTCCCACTAGTTTACCTTTTTGGAAAAGGGTAATTTGGTCATCTTGCCTTTTAAGCATGATTCGCATGTATCAAATGAACCAGGTTCAAATGATTCCAGAATTCCACATCAGTGTAATTTGGTCATGCGTTTCTTGCTTACATGGCCAAGACGACAATGCCACGTATAGGAGTCTATTTGATTATCTATTCGAGCACGTTTGTTGCTAACTTCGATATTGAAAACGTCACCGGATAAATCTAATGTGTAGATACCATTGCATAAAGTTCCGGTCCCATAAAGAACACCATTTAAAGTTATGTAACAGCAATTGTTACTAAAAGTTAAATGGTAACCCTTTTCATTCAAGCATGAAATAGATATAATGTTCTTTATTAACGAAGGAACAAAATAACAATTATCCAATTCTAAGACAAGTCCAGTAGGGAGCTTTAGCAAATATGTTCCGATGGCAATAGCAGCAATCTTTGCTCCATTTCCAACTCGCAAATTCGCTTCTCCCTTGACGAGTCTTCTTCTATTCCTTAGCCCGTGTATGTCATTACATATATGTGAGCTACACCCAGTATCAAGTTCCCAGGTGTACGAGAAAATAGAGTGACATTCAATAACGAAGATGCCTGAAGAGGATGGGGCATCGGATGCCTTCTTCTTCAAGGACTCAAGATAAACCTTGCAGTTTCTTCGCCAGTGGCCCTCCTTGCCGCAGTGATGGCAAGTGCCTTTTGGTGCCTTTTCAATCCTTTTGGCCTTAGTTAACTTATTGGTGTCCAAAATGGAACGTAAATTCAGAGAAGACATGATTAGGTGATTATCCTAGAAATACAAATTGAGGTTATGTGATGAGAATGATAAAGAATGCATCAATATACATTAATTAAATCCTATTTATTTTTTGAATTGAATAACCCTTTTTATCAATTCGGGAGATCGTAGGAACATCTCCAAATAGGTTGATATCCAACCATAGATAAAACAACCATGGCTGGAGTCCATCAAGTTATTCTTAGCTATGAAGGTAGGTAATTATACCGATTACATATTACACATATGTAACTATCACATTATGCTATCAACTAATTGAATGTTTGCATATATCATTGGGTTGTTAACTCATTAACAAGTATGCAACAATATACATAGCACCCAACTGCACCTCTCTTTACATCGACCTTGGTTGTGGCACAACAAATCGATGCTCCAAGCTTAAGGCTGACCCATTAATCAAGAAATAGTTTTAATATGGTTGGAGCTCATTCAACCGTTTAGTCAGGCTTGGATGTGTCCAACAACCAAAACTAAGGATTGACCTCTGACTCCAACTATATTAATCATAAACTAATTCCATGGTTTGAACATGTTGAGGTTCAAGCCGGGCATGGATGTGTCCATCAACCCAAAAGAGAAACAAAACTCCGGTTCTAACCATATTAATGGAAGGTGTTGGCCTTAATATTTTGTAAGGGGTTTTGGGTCTCATCTTTTACTTTTAAGCACATTCATGACATATAATTATGTCATGTACTAACGATTTCCTTAATAAAGTATGTATGTGACTTAATGTTTCAAGTCTCATTAATTGAATTAGGAACCGGATTTCCTAATTCTAATTTCATACTTTATTCAAGGAATTGTTTTGGGAAACAATTTCCTAAATTATCATAATCAATTTCGGAAATAATATGTTTAAGACTTTGATTTCTCTAAATCAAATCTTATTAAATTAAGAGACATATTCCCTTAATTCAACCACATATTATTTTCATGAAAATTTTATTTAAGGAAATATACTCTATAGGAAACAATTTTCCTAATTAATTTTGGAGACAATAATATGTAAGAGCATCACCTCATGAATCAAATAAGAAATTATCGTTTGAGAATTACCTCAAAAATTTCCAAGATTTGATCACATATTTTATTTATGGAAAATTAATTTCAATAACTTAATTTGGACGGCTCCCCGAGACTCAATCCAAAATAAGAATTTGACAGTTTAAATTCAATTTAGGAAATTTAATTATAACAACTAACTTTAAATTGGACGGCTCCCGAGACTCAATCCAAAATAAAGAATTTTATAAATAATTTAATTTTCAATTATGAATTTAAATGCCAATTAATATTCCATAATTTGTCTAGACTTTCTTGAAAGAAAGTGCCCAAAATTGTGAGCTTTCCATAAAAGGAAAGTTTCCAAAATAAAAGGTTTTCAGAATAATTGTAAGTTTTTGGTACAAAGAAAACTTACGTTTTTCCAAAATTGGAAAATTTCCAAAATGAGAATTTCCAAAATTGGAAAGTTTCCAAAAATGGAAAGTTTTCACAATTATCATAAAATTTCAGAAACAGGGATATTTCAAAAGTTTGTGAAATTTCATGAGGATTTCCAAATCTTAAAATTCCTAAATCGGAAATTTACCATAATTGGAAAGTTTCTATAATTGGAAAATTTTCCAAAATTGAGATCAAGACATAGTTTTCTGCAAAAATAATTATATGATTATGTCGAACACTAACCGACTCTGATACCACTGTTGGGACCGAGTGCATGTTGACATGGATGCGGGTTCGTAATTTTAAAATTAATTACGTGCAGCGGAATGTTTAGCATAAATAATTTCTCAAATTATTTAACCACACAGCTAAGCATGCAACTTTATCTTGTGTAGACATGATCATATATTTAAAATTTTACAGAAACGTAAACTAATTTACGTATTACCTCGCGTAACTCGAAGGAAGGGACGAGATCCAACCGTAAGCGTCCCTCGGAAGCTCCAACTCTATTCGCGTCCACGCCGAGTATCTTCAGGATGACTTCGCAAAGCCACGAGTTTCGTGTTCTCGAGAACTACTAGATTCTCCGAGAACGCCACAAGAAAACCAAGAGAGAAGTAATCACATCGGAAAAACTCACTACCAAGGTTGGTCGGAATCACAATTCCAGCGAGAAGGAGGAAGATGACTTGCGCCCAATCCCAAGGTGATAATGGCCGGAGAGGAAGATCGTCCCAACGGAAGAACTTTGTCGCCTCGGTGCTTCTCCTTGTGCTCACGGCAAGAAGAAGGGAGAAGAGCCTTGTGGCCGGCCATGAGAAAGAAGGGAGGAGAGGGAGAGAGCCCAGGCAAGAATACTTCGATTGATTTCCAAGCCTTGCCTTGGGTCCTTTATATAGTGGCCTCTCAACCACCAAGTCTCTTTTTTCTTATGGAATAAATTTTCTATGACTTATTCCATCATGCCAAGTTTTATGATATTTTAATTCATGATAAAAACCGACCAAGTCTCCTTTTTTCTTATGGAATAAATTTTCTTATCATGGTAAATCAATCCATGATTGATTTTATATAATAAAATAAACCAATCCATGGTTCATTTTAATTTCCATAAAAATAAACAAAATCTTGGTTTATTATATAAAAATTTATATCATCCATAATTTTATAAAACAAACCACACTTAGTTTATTTTATAAATTGAACCAAAAACTTGGTTCTCTCCCTTTGTTGTGGCCGGCCAAGCAAAGAGGATGGAGACCCTCTTTGGCCGACCCATCCAAGCTACGCCCTAATGAATTAAACTTATTTAATTCATCTATTAAGTCTTCAAACGAGTTAGTCATTTTACGTTTCCGATGCGTCTCTGAAAAATTCAGATTCGACTTATCATTAGGCTTAACCAAACCTAATCTCTCTTGATTGGAAAATCCAATTTTCAACTCGTTTTAAATCCCTCGGATTACTCGTAGTGCGTGTGACTAAATAGACTTTCGATTTATGTTGGTCGTCTATAATTAATCAATTATAGAACGATCATGAGTGACCCCTAGTAGTACATCATGATCCCCAATTAATCAAAAGATCAACGGTTGACCTCAGAAACTATTCTGAAACCCTTCAGCAGCTATAATGAATCGTGCCCCATT
>JAGFNQ010004484.1:0-46658 GCA_024364735.1 Boesenbergia rotunda
TTGGCCTATCAGAAACATGTGACCGATTCTGAACTTGCGAGTTGCATCATGCTAGCTTTCTATGGTACCTGAGCTGCAAAAGCCAGCATGAGCATATGGATGCTTATACCATCATCTTCCATCTTAATGAGTTATTTGAAGAGCAGGCGAGATCCGAAAGGTTCGAAGTCTCCAGACTCCTCTTCACCTCCAAGATGCAAGAAGGCACTTCTGCCTCACAGTTCGTGTAAAGATGTTGGGGTACATTGAGCGACTGAGCACACTCGGTTTACAATGGATCATGAATTAAGTATTGACTTAATTCTGAATTGTTTGCCCAAAAGTTGTTCACAATTTGTGATGAACTATCGGATGAACAAGCTGGAGACTTCCATTCCTGAGTTGATCAACATGCTGAAGACTGTTGAGCCTTCTGTAAAGCAGGATCAAAAGACGGTACTGTTAGTTGGTTCCTCGAAGAAAGGTTCTAAGAGAAAGGCCAAAGAACAGAATAAAGGAAAGAAGAAAAAGGCCAAAAAGACTGAAAAGAAACCAAAAGGAACTTGCCATCATTGTGGCAAGGAGGGTCACTGGCGAAGAAACTGCAAGGTTTATCTTGAGTCCTTGAAGAATAAGGCATCTGATGCCCCATCCTCTTCAGATATCTTCGTTATTGAATGTCACTCTATTTCCTCAAATACCTGGTTACTTGATACTGGGTGTAGCTCACATATATGTAATGACATACAGGGGCTAAGGAATAGAAGAAGACTCGTCAAAGGAGAAGCGAATTTGCGAGTTGGAAATGGAGCAAAGATTGCTGCTGTTGCCATCGGAACATATTTGCTAAAGCTCCCCACTGGACGTATCTTAGAATTGGATAATTGTTATTTTGTTCCTTCATTAATAAAGAACATTGTATCTATTTCATGTTTGAATGAAAAGGGTTATCATTTAACTTTTAGTAACAATTGTTGTTACATAACTTTAAATGGCGTTCTTTATGGGAATGGAACTTTGTGCAATGGTATCTACACGTTAGATTTATCCAGTGACATTTTCAATATCGATGTTAGCAACAAACGTGCTCGAATAGATAATCGAATAGACTCCTACACTTGGCATTGCCGTCTTGGCCATGTAAGTAAGAAACGCATGACCGAATTACACCGATGTGGAATTTTGGAATCATTTGAACCCGGTTTATTTGATACATGCGAATCATGCTTAAAAGGCAAGATGACCAAATTACCCTTTTCGGGAAAAGGTAATCCAGTGGGAGAATTGCTTGGTCTTATACATACTGATGTATGTGGACCAATGTCAACTCTTGCACAAGGAGGCTATAGCTACTTCATCACCTTTATCGATGATCACTCACGATTCGGGTATGTGTTCTTGATGAAACACAAATCTGAAGCTTTTGAGAAATTCAAAGAGTTCAGAAATGAAGTAGAGAAATAGCTTGGCAAAAGTATTAAGATACTTCGATCCGATCGGGGTGGTGAATACTTAAGTCAAGAGTTTCAAGATTATCTTAGGGACAATGGGATATTGTCCCAATTGACTCCGCCGTATACACCACAGCATAATGGTGTATCTGAGAGGCGCAACCGAACCTTGATGAACATGGTTAGGTCTATGATGAATCATGCAACTCTTCCAAAATCCTTTTGGGGCTATGCACTTAAGACAGCTGTTTACTTGCTAAACAGAGTCCCGACCAAGGTAGTCTCTACTACTCCATATGAGATATGGAATAGTAAGAAACCTCACTTAACTCACCTTAAGATATGGGGTTGTCCCGCTTATGTGAAGCAGATTGCATCAGACAAATTGGATGCTAAGTCTGATAAATGTCTAGTTATTGGATACCCTAAGGAAACGAAGGGTTACCAATTCTATCATCCCTTGGAACAAAAGGTGTTTGTTTCAAGGCATGCTGTATTTCTGGAAAAAGAGTTTCTTTTACAAGAAAACAGTGGGAGTGGCATTGAACTTGATGAAGTTCAAGAAACTCCAATAGACATTACAGAGACACCTGGTCTAGACCCACAACCGATAACTCATAGTGATGAGCTATCAGTTGAACCTAAAACAACACCACCTCTTCTTAGGTCTGATAGGACACGCAATATTCCAGAGAGATATGGATTTCTCATAAGTGAATCGAACGACGTGTTACTCATAGGCGATGACGAACCTATCAGTTATGAAGATGTTCTGAGATGTTCAGAAAGGGATAAATGGCTTGAAGCCATGAAGTCGGAAATGGATTCCATGTTCGAAAACC
Source organism: Boesenbergia rotunda (assembly GCA_024364735.1). NCBI lineage: Eukaryota > Viridiplantae > Streptophyta > Magnoliopsida > Zingiberales > Zingiberaceae > Boesenbergia > Boesenbergia rotunda. The sequence goes on from JAGFNQ010004484.1 coordinate 2,273, forward strand.
ATGTATGGGACTTGGTTAACCCACCTGAAGGGATTAAGCCCATAGGGTGCAAGGAGGTTTTCAAGAAGAAAACCGACATGGAAGGTAATGTTGTTACCTTTAAGGCTAGATTAGTGGCAAAAGGATATCGTCAGAAACAAGGAATTGATTATGACGAAACCTATTCGCCAGTAGCTATGCTTAAATCCATTCGGATGCTCCTAGCCATAGTAGCTCATTATGATTATGAGATATGGCAAATGGATGTGAAAACAGCTTTCCTTAATGGAAACATGCTTGAGGATGTATACATGATACAACCTGAAGGTTTCACATCGGTTGATAAAACCAAAGTATGCAAGCTTCGACGATCCATATATGGATTGAAGCAAGCATCTAGGAGCTGGAACATCCGTTTTGATGAGACAATCAAAGAGTTTGATTTCTCACAAAATCCTGACGAACCTTGTGTTTACAAGAAGGTTAGTGGGAGTGCAGTCGTATTCCTAGTATTATATGTCGATGACATTTTACTTATAGGAAACGATATATCAGTTTTACAAACAGTTAAAATTTGGTTGTCCAAAACTTTCTCCATGAAAGACCTGGGAGAAGCAACCTATATCCTTGGGATTAGAATCTATAGAGATAGATCAAAACGGTTGCTTGGTCTTTCGCAGTCTACATATATAGACCGAGTGCTAAAAAGGTTTAGCATGTCGAAATCCAAGAAAGGTTACCTTCCCATCAGGCATGGGATCAACCTTTCAAAGTCTATGTGTCCGCGCACAGAAGACGAGAGGATTTGCATGAATAAGATTCCCTATGCATCCGCGATAGGATCTATCATGTATGCTATGTTATGTACAAGGCTCGATTATCGTATGCTTTGAGCGTCATAAGCAGATACCAGTCGGATCCAGGAATGGATCATTGGGCGGCTGTCAAGACAATCCTTAAGTACTTAAGAAGAACTAAGGATGTGTTCCTAATATATGGAGAAGGAGATATGGTAATACGTGGGTATACAGATGCCAGTTTCCAGACAGATAAGGATGACTCCAAATCGCAGTCTGGATACGTATTTACTTTGAATGGAGGCGCAGTAAGTTGGAAAAGTTCCAAACATGACACCGTAGCGGATTCTACCACGGAAGCGGAATATATCGCAGCTTCGGAAGCAGCAAAGGAAGCAGTCTGGATCAAGAAGTTTGTCTCTGAACTTGGCGTGGTTCCAACCATTGATGAAGCAGTGCCGGTTTATTGCGACAACAATGGAGCTATTGCACAAGCTAAGGAACCAAGGTCTCATCAACGATCCAAACACGTGCTTCGCCGCTATCATCTGATCAGAGAGATTATAAGTAGGAATGATATACAAATTGAGAAAATTCCCACTGAAAGGAATTTAGCGGATCCTTTAACTAAGGCCTTGCCTCAAAGCAAGTTCGAGGGTCATGTTAGAGCCTGTGGAATTGGATACCGTAGCGATTGGCATTAGGCCAAGTGGGAGTTTGTTAGTAATATGAGAGAAGTGTCCTAAGGCAATCGCCTTATGATTGTAAACATTCATTTTAATAAATGATAATTCACTATTTGAGTATACATGTTTGTGTATTTGATTGGGATCTTAAACTCATCTACTGAATGTCCGCAATACAACTCACAGCATAAGAGAATTTGTGATGGGATCATAACTAGTGATTATCTCTAAATGTGCAAATGTGAAGTATTGAAAATATCCCTAGTCGATGAATTGATAAAAACGGACACTATCAATTCTGTTGAGACTAGCATGGGTTATTCTCTAATCAGCTGATTCTCACTGGCTGGTGACATTGGGATGTCCGGAGATAAACATGGATGCTAGTTAAGGGAACTAGTTCATTGGAGTGACTTACTGTAAAACTTCATATGGTAATCTATGTAGATATGTCAATGAAGTTCTTACTGCAGCTTAAGTGCGATGTTCAAGTCATCTTGGTCATGGAGACTTATACTTTAACATCTTAAGCAAGCATCTCCTAGGAGGTGTGGACCCAGGATGATTGGGTATAAGCCGAAGTGCCCGAAGGTGTTTGAGCAGCCTACAAAGGATTCACCACTCCTTACGAGAAGATGTATACCCAGGCCTATCGTCGGATTGTTACTCAAAACCTCTGGCCAGAGTATATCATGTTTAGAGTGCGAGTCTCTTAAATACATGAGAGTAATTAGAAATCCAAAGGACGAGAAAGACACTACTTGGGCTAGGTGTGACGTAGTCAGCCTAGTGGGGACTGACACACACAGACCATGTCCTGAACCAAGTGGGTATAAGATGGTGAAGGGAATGGGGCACGATTCATTAGAGCTGCTGAAGGGTTTCGGAATTACTTCTGAGGTCAAACCGTTGATCTTTCGATTAATTGGGGATCATGATGTACTACTAGGTGCCACTCATGATCGTTCTATAATTAATGGGTTAATTATAGACGGCCAACATAAATCGAAAGCCTATTTAGTCACACGCACTACGAGTAATCCGAGGGATTTAAAACGAGTTGAAAATTAGATTTTCCAATCAAGACAAATAAGTCGAATCTGAGTTAATCAGAGGCGCAACGGAAACTTAAAATGGCTAAGTCTTTTGAAGGCTTATTGGGCGAATTAAATGAGTTTAATTCGTGATCGGTTCGGGTTGTTTTGGCCGACCAAAGAGGGTGTCCACCCTCTTGGTTTGGCCGGCCAATAAAAAGGGGATAAACCAATTTAATTGGTTTAATTAATAAAATAAATCTAGTGCGATTTATTTTATAAATTATGGATAAATAAATTTGTATAAAGAAATTTATATAAATAAATTTATAGAAATTTATTCTTTTTATGGAAGTTAAAATAATCCATGAATTGGTTTATTTTAATTTTATAAAATCAATTATGAATTGATTTTTCCATAATAAGAGAGTTTATAAATTTCTTATAAAATTTATTCCATAATTTAAAGGAGAGAGAAGATTTGTTTTTATTATAAATTAGTTATAATAAAACTAGGCATAACGGAATAAGTCATAAGAAATTTTATAAGATAAAATTCTTATAACTAATTTCGTTAATTCTGTTAAGAGGAGACTTGGCAAGGGAGAAGCAACTATATATAAGGAACCAAAGGGAAGCCTTTAATTCCTAATCAATAATTGATAGAGCTAATCTCTCCCTCTCTCTCTTTTATTCTCTTCCTCTCCTTCCCTCTTTCCCTTAGGGTCGGCGCCCCTTCACTAAGCCTAGGGCCGGCGCACACCAACCCTAGGGCCGGCGCAACTTCATCCCTAAGAGGTGCTGAGAGCCAACAACACCAAGGAGAAGCCAACCAAGAAGAAGAAGAAGCGGATCACATCTCCTTCCTTCTCGGAATTCGATTCCGTTTCTCGGGTGGTTAGTTTCCTATCTCTTCTCTTGATCTTCTAGTTGTGCCTTTAGAGAATCTAGTAGTTCTCGTCGGCACAAAACTCGTGACTTTGCGAAGTCATCCCGAAGAGAACTCGGCGTGGACGCGAATAGAGGCGGAGCTTCCAAGGGACGCTACGGTTGGATCTCGTCCCTTACTTCGAGTTACGAGAGGTATAAAGTAAATTAGTTTACTTTTTCCGTAATGTTTTAATTTATGATTATGTCAACACATCATAAGGTTGCATGCTAGATACGCGGTTAAAATAATTTAGGAAATTATTTTATGCTAATTCTTCCGCTGCACGTAAAAATTTAAAATTTTACGAACCCGTATCCTTGTCGACATGCACCCGGTCCCAACAATATGCCTAGAAAGGTGGGAAGGTCTAGGAATGTCCAAGGGGGACATGTTGGCTCTAGGGTTAGAGCTATAGAGTTGGAAAATCAAGTCTTGAGGGCAAGACTTGAAGAAATGGAGAAAACCCTAGATAGATTCACTATTGGATTTAAGGGTTTAGGTATGGGGTTGGGTAGTCAAAAATCCAACAATGATAGATCCGGTCTAGGATACCGATCTAAGTTCTCCTATGCCAATGAAAAGAAATATGCAAGGGTAGCATATAACTATGGCAAGGGGGGAAGTCCAAAAATGGCAAGGGAGTGTCATGCAAAAGCAAGAAGAAAGTCTTAACTAAGGACAAGGTTTCCAAAGTTAAGAAGGTTAGGGTGGTAGACCAAGAGTCACTAGAGGTACACCAGTGTGGTCTAGTGTTTGTTGAGTCGCCTAGGGAGGTGGCTAAAGCTAAGAGCTCAAGGGGGAGCTCTAGGAGCCAAGTTGGGACCCATGGTCTATGGATCCCGGGAGGATTTCTCTCGGAAGTCTAGGCGGGTCATGGAGTGTGCCAAAGGATGTGGAGACGGATTTGGAGTCTCAATCCTAGGGATTTGACATAATGAGTTTGAGTTTCATGCATGAAAATATTGCATTGGGGTCATATAGCATGAAAATTAAATTTGATGTATAAATACCATATAAACAAATGCTAGAGATGCATTGTGGTTTGGTATAGGCAGAGACATCAAGAGGAGGTCAAAACTAGGACTTTAGGTCAAGGTTTAGTTGAACTATTTAGCTAGTTTTGAGTTTTGTGTCAATCATGGGATTGGTGATAGATACATTTTTAAATGTATTTTCCCAAGTAGGTATGGGTACCACAAACCTCTCCACAAAATTTGGAAATTTTTGAAGATTTGTGGAATTTCTGATGCATTTCTAAATTTGGGTCAGAAATGCTGAAATTAGGATTTTCAGGGTGTCAGTCGACTGGTCCAGGGGCAGTCGACTGGTAAAGGCTGAAACTATTTTTCAACAAGTCGAAAGGTATTTAAATAATGTAAAACAAGTGTGTAATCTTATGAGGGGTTAGTACACAGTGTTTATGATCAGTAGAGGTTAAAAGATCCAATAAAAGGGAAATTGTTGGAGTCTTTTTGATGTGTGGTAAAGGGGGAGAAGTGTTGGGTTTAAGTGGGAAACCAAACACGCCTTTGCAAGAAATCCTAGGTCAAGGGGGGAGCTTAGGTAAGGGGGGAGCTTAGGTAAAGGGGGAGCATTGTTGCTCAGTTGGTGGCGTAAGGGGAGCCTTGGAGTGGTTCTTAAAAAGCCTTTGTAAGTCCAATGTAGGCGGAGCCTTGGAGAGATTTTAAAAAGCCCGTTTTTGTAGAAGTCCTAAACTCTTGGGGAGGTTAGGCGTGGGGATGCCTTGTGGTAGGATCCATGCATGTTTGCATTACATATGCATTAGCGGTGTAGGTCCAAGGTGAAGTCTTGGCAACGTAAGTTCAAATTATTATTAGCTTTGTTTTTGCTATTTGTTTTTCCTAACTTAAACGTATTGCCAAACATCAAAAAGGAGGAGATTATTGGGGCAATCAATGGTCTGGAGTGACCATGTGTTTTGATGTTTGGGCAAAGGGTTTAAGTTAGGTTCACCCTTGTATTTGATGTGTATGTGAGTGTGCAGGTCTTGTAGGATACACATGGACTTAGCTGGACGGCTTCAGGACCAGTGAAAGATGGCATGGGAGACAAGTCGTGAGCTTGTATGCATCCGAGGGATCGTGGACAAAGCAGGGACGATGAGCCGAGGGAAGCGGACATCAAGGAATACATGAAAGATGACATGGAGGCAAGTCGTGGGCTTGTGTGCGTATCTGAGGGACGAGAGCCAAAGTTGAAGAGGGCTTGAAGGCAACAGGTCGAGGCTGCTGGAGCAGGAACGATGAGCCAAGGGAAGCAGACTTCGAGGCATACGCGAAGGATAGCAGAAGGCAAGTCATGGGCTTGTGTGCGCATTCGAGGGACGAGAGCCAAAGTCGATGAGGGCTTGAAGGCAACAGATCGAGGCTGCTGGAAGAAGAGTCAGCTGAGTCGTGAGGGTGCGAGTGCTGAGGGAATTGTACTCAGGAAATCCTAGGGTTCGAGTGCTGAGAGAAATGTGCTCGGGGAAGGGAAACCTTAGGTGTAGAAGTGGATCAGTCGACTCGTGCCAGGGCAGTTGACTGATGAAGTCCACAGAAAGATCAGTTGACTGGTCCATAGATCAGTCGACTGCCCATGGACCAGTCGACTGATGCAATTGACTGATGCAGTCGACTGGGCAGTCGACTGGTGGTAGCTCAAATTTGAACGATAACCTGTAACGGTCGAATTTGAGTGGGACCAGTCGACTGGTAATGGACCAGTCGACTGGTAATGGACCAGTCGACTGGTAATGGTCATATCAGCCTAGAGCACTATTTTAAAGGGCTCGGTTTTGGCTGAGAGTTCTTGACGAAATTGGCTTTGGTTAAAGGCCAATTAGTAGCCTACAAGTGCCCAGGTCGTGTCAAAGTGTTGTGGCAAGGTTTCTTCATCCATAAGGAGCGACAAGAGGTAGCTGAAGGTGTTACCTGGAATCATCCACCAAAGGATCGGGATCGTCCACCTTACGGACAGCCGTGAAGTAGGAGTCTTCATCTCCGAACCAAGTAAAGGTGATGTGTTAGCATTGTTTAGTTTTGATTTGAGATTTCCGCTTGCGCTTGCTAACCATTGTAGGAAGAAAAATCTAAAGAAAAGCTATTCACCCCCCCCCCCTCGAGCTTAACAGGAAGGTCCTAACAATAAATACGCCGATGACAACAAATATTAAAATACATAGTGACCCATAAGAAAAACCAGTGGACTTGAAGCATTTTAGAAGTATTATATGTAACCAACTTTACCTAACTGCTAGTAGACCTGACATCATATTTACAGTAGGTATTGTGCTAAGTACCAAACCTGTGCTTAGGAATCTCACATAAGTGCTGTCAAGAGAATCTTTAGGTACATTAAAGGCACCCTAAATGTAAGAATTTGATATCCTAGAACTTCAAATTTTGACCTACTAGGCTACTCTGACTCATATTATACAGGGTGCAAGCTAGATAGAAAACGTATTAGTGGAAGTTGCCAAATGTTAGGACATAGCTTAGTTAGTTGGTGCAGTAGAAAGCAACATTGTGTTGCATTATCCACAACTGACGTTGAATATGTAGCCCTAGGAGAATGTGTAGCTCAATTATTATGGATGATGCATACCTTTAAGGATTTTCACTTGACCAACTCCAACACCAAGTCTATATTGATAATATTAGTTCAATTAATCTTACAAAAAATCCTATTCACCATTCTAGAACTAACATATTAAAATAAACACCATTTTGTTAGAGATCATGTAGTTAAGGGCAAAATTGTAGTTACATAGATTCAAAATCTAACATAGTTAATATCTACACTAAACTACTACCTGAGTCTGAGTTTAATTCACTAAGAAGGCAGCTAGAAATGTTTTAAGTAGAATAGAATTAGATTTCATTTATATATATTTTTTGTATTTCTTTTTAAAATCATTTTTTTAAAAAAACTATTAACTGTTATTCAAAAATCATAGTTTTTAAAACATATTGTTTTAAACTTTTTATTTTTTTAATTTTTTGACTTATTTTTTCAAAAATTACCCCCTTTAAAACTAGGGATTTTCTTCGTTATTGACTTAGCTTAGGACTTAACCCTAGTTTGCATGTTCCTATAGATTTAAAAGTCAGTATCTCACAAGCGCATTAGGATACTTTGATTGACAACCTAGACTGGGTTGAGATGCTTAGGTCTATGCCTTGACTCAAGATGCTTTAAGTCAGTGCATCGAAAGCAGTTGGGGCAATAAATACAATTGACCAGCAATCAGGTTCAAACTTAGAAAGCCTAACTTGATCAGACTACTTAACTTGACTAACTTAAGTGAAAGCTGCTGTTTTATAACAGTGAGTAAGTACAAACTGGGTTAGATAGGAACCCAAGGAATTAAGATTTGATTTCTTTTAAATTTTTTTTCTGATTTACTTTTTATGGACTTAAATCATGCTTAGACTCAATAGGAATATCAACTTGATTCAAATTCTGTTCTTTAGCTTTAATTCTTACTTAAGTATTTCATAATTTATTACTTGTTGCATATTAGTTGCTTTATATTCAACTTGACAATTTTTTTAACTTTTTTAAAATTTTCTTATGATTTACAAAACTCATAAGCTCTAATACTCTATTTTTCTCTTAATCAAAATTTTCTTTCAAAACATAGTTTTCAAAAAGAATATCTACTACATTTTTTTTAATATATGGCAAAGGGGGAGAGTAGAAAAACTAAAGTTAAAACTTAAATTTTTTCTTTTTTCAAAGAAATTTATTTTAGAAGCACTTTATTTTAGAAGTTTTCAAAAATATTTTCACTTTAACTTAAATTTTTTATAAAAAAACTTAGAATTTCTTTTGTGATACTCAGAAGTTTTTCAGAAAAACTCCATGTTTTTAAACACGTTTTCAAAACTAAACTTAGAATTATTTTTTTCAAAGTATGAACGTTTTCAAACTTAGAGTTCTTTTAAAAAATTAGAAAAATTTTCAAAATAGAAATTGTATGTTTTCAAAAACTTCAAGGGGAGAATTTCAAATCAAGTGGGAGCTTTAGGCAATATTTCAAGGGTTTTCAAAAATTGGAAATGTTATAAAAAATCAAGAGGGAGACTAATCAAGGGGGAGAGTTAAAAGCCTTTCAGACTTGTTATATCTCAAAGAAAATATCTCTCTAGTGTTTAACTATGATTTATTTCTTGTTCATATTTTTTAACATAACTTTTGAACTAAGTTGTCATAAATCAAAAAGGGGGAGATTGTTGGTGCTGGAAGCACCAGATCGAACCAGATTTTGATAATGGCAAAGGGTTTAACGTTAAGTTAGTATGGTGATATGATGATTTTACTAAGTGTGTAGGAAAGTCCTAGTTGAGCTAGACACGAAATCGACCTGCAGGGTTAAGCACGAAGTCCTGATCGAGGACTGGGCACGAAGTCTTGGCCGAGGGTTGGGCACCAAAGACCTGACCGAGGGTTGGGCACGAAGACCTGGTTCGAGGAATTGGGCAAGAAGACCTAGTCGAGGACTGGGCACCGAAGACCTGATTCGAAAGATCAGGCAGGAGACTTAGCCAAGCAAAGACTGCGGACAGAAGTAGAGATGGGTTGAGGTATGAACATTTTGAGATCCGGGAGTCTCAGAGGCCGAGAAAAAATCCAACGGGAGGAGCCGGTTGGTAAAAGGTAACTTCTCCAGAGTGGAGTAGGTGAGGATACGTTTCCCGGAAGAGGGAACAGTAGGCGTCGGTTCGACCAAGGATTTCATTTGAAATCTAAAGTCAGAACCAAGACAACTCTGACAGTTATTCATGCATACATTTATATTATTCTATTGTATTCTTAGACTAACCCTAGTTGCAGGCAAAAAGGAGTTGGCTGCTGCGAACCCAAGCGCCTGAAAGGGATCAGGCGCCCAAGAACCCAGGCGCCTGAATGGTATCAGGTGCCCCAGAAGAGGTTTTTCCAACGGATGGAGAAGCTGAGTTGGCAGCCGGCCACGTCAGCTCCTAGGCGCCTGATTGCTCCCAGGCACCCCAGCACTCACAGGCGCCCAAGAAGGAAGGTAAATTTTGGCCAAGTCTTCAGATAAGGACGCGGCTGAAATGGGTGATGTGGAGGGCACCCCATACCTAATCAAGCTCCCGAGAGACAACTATAAAAGGGGCTGCACCCCTTTGGTTCCGGAATGAATTCAAGCTCTCATGATTTTAATGCTAAAGCTTCCGTGCTCAGGTTTTCTGCGCCAACGATGTTCAAGATCGACGACATGCCGCTCCAACAAATTCCGCTTTTCTTCTTAAGTGTCGTCGGTATAAAATTTTAATTCAGTTATGTACTTAAACTATTATACTTGTACATCATTTTTCGAACTATAGAATTGTCCAACGAAAACAGTCAAGGATCGTGGCCCTTGGAGTAGGAGTCGTTACAAACTCCGAACCAAGTAAAACAAACTGTATTAGCCGTGATTGAATTGTGTATTTTTCACTGCATCTAAATTTGATTTTTCAAAAAATTACATTATCGATATTCACCCACGTCTATCGATCACAACGATCCCACAATATATTCTCAAAAATTTAATAATAATAAAAAGTGATTGAGGCGCCTCAATCACTTTTTTTTATTTAAAAAAGAATTGATTCGAACATGAGAGGCTCCTTGAATCAGACACGTATGGGTGCGCGGTGTAAGGTTCATAGTGTATGTGTGTGTATATATATATATATATATATATATTGATTAAATTTAATATAAAAAAACTAAATTAGTTAAAATTTAAAAATGAAGAGATACAAGAATTTGTGGAGACCGGTGTCGTCGATATAGGGGGGGTGAATATCGACTCGTAAAAACTTTTGCAGAAACCGTGGAAAACTCGTCTTTCGATAGTTCGTTCTAATCAAAGAGTTAGTAGCACAACGAAAAATAAAACGGAACGAATATAAAAGACAACTCAGAATGCACACGGGATTTTTTACCTGGTTCCCAACCCCTTAGGGTCAGTACGTCCAAGGCCTAAGCACGGGACACGCCCGTCCACTAATGGTCTCCTTTTCGGACTTTCCAGAGGTAGAGAAACCCGTCTTATAGTGCAAGATTTACAATAAAAAATATAAACGAAATTAAGTGCATAAAGTAAATCAAAACAAACAGAGAGTCGAAGACTCGGCTGATCTGGAACTCCCAAGTGCCGCGCACTTCCTCCCGGAACTTCCTTGGTCGCAGAGCTTCATCGTTAGCACTTTATCGTCACTCGAAATGCTCAGAATGATCTCGGAATTATTGTTCTGAGTTGAGGGGTCGAAGCCCCTTTTATAGCCTTGTCTGGGGGGCTTGTGATACTATGGGGTGCCTCATAACCCTAGTCAAACCTCATCCTTCGCGCTGAACTCGCAGCAGTTGATAAGGCCCAGTCCAGGGCGCCTGTGTTGAAGGTGGCGCCTGATTCGTTCAGGCGCCTAACCTAATGGGGCGCCTGTGTCAATGGGATCGCCTGTATCAATGGGGGTGCCCAAGATGCAGTATTTCAGCCTCTTTGCCTGCTTTGCCTCCAATTCTAGGTACCTGCAAGATATACAAACACAAAGCAGACACATATATAACCTTAGCCTTAACGAATGGTTCTGACTTCGATTTCCCCCAAAACCCTAGGTCGAACCGACGCCGATGTTCCCATCCCGGGAGAATGCGCCTTTCACCTACTCCTCTCAAGAGATGGTTGCCACCCAACCCATCCGGTTGGACTTTTGCCCAGCTTTACTCACCAGGACTTTTTTCCAATCCTACGACCAGGACTTCGTGCCCAGTCCATGACCAGGACTTATTACCTAACTTACTTGTCAGGACTTTTGCCCAGCTTCACTCACCAAGACTTCTTGCCCAGTCCACGACCAGGACTTATTGCCCTACTTCACTCATCAGGACTTCGGTGCCCAGCCCTCGTCCAGGACTTATTGCCTAATTCCATGAACCAGGACTTCGGTGCCCAGCCCTCGGCCAGGACTTATTGCCTAATTCCATGAATCAGGACTTCATGCCCAACCCTCGGTCAAGTCTTAGGTACCCAACCCGCGGCCAGGACTTAGTGCCCAATTCTTCGAACCAGGACTTCCTGCCTAGGTTAACTAGGACTTTTCTTTACTTTGTTACTTCTTTCTTGACTAACCCTTCCTTGTTCAATGTATCACTAACTTAAGCATAATGTTAAACATTGAAACACTTAGAGGAGGACATCACTGATGCTTCTTGCACCAATAATCTCTCCCTTTTTGATGTTTGACAATATCTTAAGTTAGATTGGATTAAAGGGCTATGTTATAAACCTTGGAATAAAATGAAAAAAATGATCTAAGTTTTGAAAACTCATTTTGATTTTTGGGGAAAAAATTCTAACTTAAGCTCACTCTCCCTCTTTTGAAAAAAAAACATTTTGATTTTCATTTTGATCCTTTGGGAAGAAAAAAAAATTCTAACTTAAGCTTACTCTCCCCCTTTGTCATACATCAAAAAAATGACAAAACGAATTTGCACCAACAATGATAATTAGAAAAAAAAAATCTTTTTAAAAGTACTTAGTATAATTTTCGAAAGCATATCTCTTAGAAAGAATTTTGTGCATACTTAAAAAGACTTTTGCGCTTAGAAAAATAATGCTTAGAAAAATTTTTGCATTGAAAAAAAAATTACTTACAAGGATTTTGTGCACCAAACAAATTTTTACTTGAAAGATTTTGTGCACTTGAAAACATATTTTTTACTTTTAGAAAAAAATTTTGAACTTAAAAAATTTTCAACTTAAAAAAAATGCACTCATAAAAGATTATGCACTTAAAACAAATTATGTACTTTGGAATTTTTGCATTAAACAAAATTTGTACATTGGAAAATATTGTGTAGAGAAATATTATGAACTTTTTGAAAAAATATTAGTACTTTTGAAAAAATATTATGAACTTTTTGAAGAATATAAGTACTTTTGAAAGATATTATGAACTTTTTGAAGAATATAAGTACTTTTGAAAAATATTATGCACTTTTTGAAAAAAATCGAAGTACTTTTGAAAAGTATTATGCACTTTGAAAAATATTAATACTTTGGAAAACCTGATTTTGCACTTTTGAAAACACAATATTTTACTTGACTTGGTTTCTTTTCCAGTCTAACACAATCTTAGGAAACCTTGTTAACTACAAGGACATTTCCCTAAGTATCCTGAAAATTCTCCAAACTCAAGTAAATATTATTTCCAAAAGTATTCCAAAAAAATTTTATAGGAAAATGTTTTTCCAAAAGTGATAAAAATGAAGTATTTTGAGAGAAAAATTACTTATGTTTTCAAAAGGATCTTAAAAATATAGTGCATGAAAACATATTATTTTGAAATGTTCAATAATTCCTTTTAATTTGATCTCCCCCTAAACTTGACCCAGTCCTAGGAAGCTTATTGACTACAAGTACTCTTCCTCTTGTTGGACCTTGGATGGCTAGAGAGGGAGTGTGAATAGCCAGCCACTTAAAACTGCTGGCTTCTTTGAAGTCTTTCTGCACTTAGGGTTAGCAGCGGAAGCAACAACACACGACAGAAAGATAGAAATACAAATAGAAATAGAAATGAACCAGTCGCTAACAAGGAAGGTTTACAAGATTCGGGGATAACTTGCCTCTACTCCTTGGCATGCACGTGAGGTGGACGATCCCTTGATCGTCGGCAGATCAAGCCCCGAAAATCCGGATAATCAAAGCCTCCTTCTCGGTGGAGTAACCTCTCCACAAACAGTCTCAAGAAGATATGAGATTAAGCACAGAGACTCGAGAAAGCTTACAGAGCGCGAGCACAAAAAGCACAAAGAAGAGAAAACTTCACAAAGCACAACACAACACAACCCTAACACAAGAACCTTCACTCAGCTCTTCGTCCTCGTTGTGTCTGCTTGATGATCGACTCCCAAAGTTCTCAAAAGTTCTACTGCCTCTTCTTCGCCAACCTTCTCTTAAGCCTCGTCGCTGCTCATCACCAGGCGCGTCTGCAACCACTGAGCCATGGCTCCGTCACCACTGACCCACTGACCTCCACTGGGTGCTCAGTCCACTAAAGACCTCTTCAGCTAAGCCTCAGGTCAGTCGGCAGCCCGCCAGAAAGTTGCCAGCCCGCACCAGAAGTCGTTGAATCCTTCGAATAGAAAACAGACAAACCTGCCCGAAGCGAAAGTCGCCAACTGACCCTCTTTCTTGGTTTGTGTTATCTCTGTATCACCTGCACACTCATCAGAAGGATTAGCACAGCAAATCAAAGCATATCAGCAGGTATCAGAAGAAGATCAGAGTGAAATCAGAAGTGATCAGTAAGTCTGACAACGATTCAAATTAAAGTGATAGGTCACCCGACCGATCAGTCACCCCTCTGACCGATCAGACTTATCTCTAATCGATCCAGTAACGATCTCATCGGTCTCACTGACCGATCAGAGATCAGGGATCGGTCACCAGACCGATCCTGAACTTCTTCAGGGTTTAGCTTCAAGAACCCAGCCATGGCCTGATCGGTTCACTAACCGATCAGGCCACAGCTTGATCTTTCAAACCAAAAAGCCTGATCGGTCACTTGACCAATCAGGGTAGGGCCTGATCGGTCAGAGTGACTGATCAGGTCACTTCCTGACCGATCAAGAACAATCCTGATCGGTCCAGGATGGCCCTGATCGGTCAGCTTGGCCGATCAGGGTTTATACCTAAACCCTTATGTTCTCTTCCTGATCGTTCACCTGAACGATCAGAAACCACACAGAAGGTTTCTGTTCTCTTTTTGATCGTTCACCAGAACGATCAGACTCCCTAGATCGGTCACCAGACCGATCTATTATCAAGGGAGTTCATGCCAACTCCCTGATCGGACTCCAGACCGATCCATAACCGCAGGAGTTAGTGCCAACTCCCTGATCGGACCACAGACCGATCCAGCTCCGACCATTTCGACCCTAAGTCCAGAGAACAGGCTCCCTTGCCTTCTCTGACTCATTCTGGTCCCGGAGAAAGAGCTCACGTGCCCTCTCCGACCAGTACACTCAATGCTCAGTCCCCCGGACCAAGACTTTGTGCCAGCTTCACTCACCGGGACTTTGTTCAACCTAGCTTCCCTCGCTAGGACCTGGCTTCACTCACCAAGGTTTCCTTCAACTAGCTTCACTTGCTAGGACCCGACTTCACTCACCAAGACCCGGCTTCACTCACCGGGGTTTCCGTCACCCGGCTTCACTCACCGGGGTTTTCGTCACCCGGCTTCACTCACCAGGACTCGGCTTCACTCACCGAGGTTTCCGTCACCCGGCTTCACTCACCGGGGTTTTCGTCACCCGGCTTCACTCACCAGGACCCGGCTTCACTCACCGGGGTTTTCTTCCACCTAGCTTCACTCACTAGGACCCGGCTTCACTCATAGAGATTTTCATCACCCGGCTTCACTCACTAGGACCTGGCTTCACTCATCGGGATTTCCTTCGCCTAGTCCCCGACCAGGACTTAATCCGAACTTATCTCACTCACCTAAACTTAAATCGGTGTCAACACCAAAACAACAATCAGGTCAGACTGCATCAACAATCTCCCCCTTTTTGTTGTTTGACAACCCAATTTTAAGTTTAGGTATTTGAAATCAATTGAAGCCAAATTTCACTAATGCAAGGGAATCAGAGTCCTCCCCCTACAATAGTTATATTTGTAATAACCCTAAACTTAACTAACCAATCTCTCCCCCTTTGTCAAACACCGAAAAGGGTGTAGACTGGTTATTAAGTTTAAAACAACTCCCCCTTAACTAAGGGTCTCTCCCAAAACATCGAGTGATAAGTTAACGGCATATGAAAAGCATATGAAATATATCAAGGCAAACACACATATGCATCATATGTCGATAGAGAAAACACAGAATACAACCAATGACTGAAAGAAACACCAAAACATAGCATAATGTACTCGGTCATAAATAGACAACATCAACTAACAGTCATGAGTCAAAATACAACACAGGATATCAATCCTGATCAGCAGGATCATGGGGGGATTAGACTGCATCGGATCGAAAGCAGTGTCATCAATAGGTAGGAAGCTCCCTAGGACAGTGCTGCTGGATGGTGGAAAGCCAGAAAATGTCTGCTGTGGCGGATGACCCGCCATCCATGTACGCATTGCAGCATACATCTCTCGCTGATTAGCACGCATCCCAGACACCTCGGCACGTATCCCAAAAATCTCAAATCGGATCTCCTGCTGCCCGAGCTCCACTATGTGAAATCTGTGATCCATCGTCTGGTCGAGATCGGCGATCTGCCATCTAAGATATGGCTCTGCCTCGTAGTCATCCTCTACTGCAGCTGCGGGTGCACCATGATATCTGGCTGGATCAGTGGCTACCTGAATATGTGGTGCTCGTGGAAGTGCCCCAAGCCCCCTCCCATCCTTCCACCTAAGCCCATGAGGATCGCAATAATACCAGACTTGGAAAACGTGCATCTCCCAAGTCTGCAGTCTTGCTGAACCATCGGCACAGTCCTACCCTTGGACACATCAATACCGACTGACTGGAGCCAATCAGTAATAATGTGACCAAAATGCATGTAAACTGTACGACGGCTGGCCCCACTGTAGAAGACAATAGAACTGAAAACGCTCTCCAAGATATCAAAGTCAAGATGGCGATGCATCCCATATAGCATCAGGCAGTGATAGGGACGTATTTCAGCTAGGGGTTTTGAAGTGATGGGTAGGATGCAGTTTGTGATGATCTTGAACAAAACATAGTCAGAGGCAGAGAGACGTAGGGCAGCAAAGGTGGGAAACTCACTAGCATCAAGCTCATCAAGCCCAACAGGTCTAGGATGCCGAAAAAATGCTCATAAATAGAGTCTGAAGTGACACCTTCGAACTGAGGTGGTAAAGGATCCGGAAGAGAAGGGAAGATTGGATAGTGATTTGTTGATCTACGATAGCCAAGATACTCAGAAAACAGGTCATAATTGAAATCCAGGTTCGTCTTGGCTACCCTAGCTTACACCCCATACTTCCTTCATTCGGTTGCAGATTATTATAAAATTCAGAGACCAGATCAATATTTATGTTTCGTTCCAAAAGAAGAAAGGTTTCAAGATTGGAAAACTCAATGATCTGTCTTACGGACGGATAGTAGTCATTGATAAAAGACTTGTCCAATGATCGACAAGGAAGAAGTTTAAAGGTAGAAGATTGAAAAGCTTCTTCGAAGTATTTACTAGGAAATCTCGGATTAGTAGAGGGTTGAGGTTTGGAGGGTTGTTTGGACTTGGAAGTTCCCTCGGCAGGAGCCTTACCCTTAGAAGATTTTCTAAGAGTTGATAATAGGTCACGACAAAAAAAAGAAAATTGGTGATGAAGATCGCGGCAAGGTCATGGCATAACCAACATAGGTAGGTTTAAGGGCACGGCACAAGATGAAACATATTAATTAGTTCCCCAAAATCACAAGGTATAAAACAAATAAGAAAGAAAAACAAAAGAACGTAGATCTTACTTAGGTGCCATTGGAGTTGGTTGGTTGGGAAGAACACACAAGTTGCTCGCAAGAACTTGCGCAAGAGAAAGGAACTCAGGAGCTTGCGCAGGACAAGGACTTGCAGAGACAAGAGATCACGAACTCACAGAGAACTCACTGAGAAGAAGAGGAAGTTGGAGTTCGGGCGGCTAGGGTTGGAAGAAATGAGGGTTTTAATAGGGTTGGTGACCAATCACCAACCAATTTTAATGTGAGGATCAGACGGTCGATCATTCTGATGGGTTTTTGGACCGATCGGGGTGTTTCATGATCGATCAGAAATGATCTGATCGGTCGGCAGACCAATCAGGAGGAGCCCTGATCGGTCCGCATGACCGATCAAGAATAACCTGATCGGTCGGGGGACCGATCAGGATCAGGAACAGCCCCGATCGGTCTGCCTGACCGATCAGGAATAGCCTGATCGATCGGTGGACCGATCAGGTTTGGTTCAGGCATTTGATCAGAATTTGCTGATCCAGATGATCCTGATCGGTCGGCAGCCGACCGATCAGGGTGAGTCCTGATCGGTCGGTGGACCGATCATGTTCGATGCAGAAGGTTTCTTGGTACATGCTGTTCGATACATAGAATCCTGATCGGTTCACAAACCGATCAGATTTCAGAAACAATATTTCTGAAACTCTGTTATGTTTCAGAAACAAGTTTATTTCAACTCTCAAACACTCCTAAATCCTAATACAATCAGATTTAATCCCTTTTGATCCTAAAAGGGTTTCCTTAACCAAAATTCATTTCCCAACATCATCAATCATCATCAATCAAGAGAAAATCGTTTCCTTGCGGTTTAACCATCTTAAAACAGACTTGTATAAGATTTGAGTCAGGTTCGTATCAACCACCAATGTTCCATTTAATTTTACTTGATTGGAATGTCCAAGTATGTTCTTGGAACCAAATACATATGTATTATGCATTGGTTTTCCCCATACTTAGTCAAATTAATGATTTTTGTCTCTTCAACCTCATTACTCAAGGGATGCATGAACATTTTGAATAATTTGGTTGATCCTAACATCTCACCCTATTTCTAGCAATCAAAATATTTTGTTAAACCTTATAGTTTTTGTGAGATGTCCCCAAGTTGCCCAACAATTTGAAATGATCATGAAGGGTTTTTACAATCCTATTGAGCACGACACATTCCCAACTCTCTCCTTAAGAAACTAAATTCATTTTTAGGGAGTGGTTTAGTGAAAATATCTGCTAGATTCGATTTTGACTCCATATGTGAGAGTACAATATATCCTCTAGCAACATGATCCCTAATGAAGTGGTGACGCACTTCAATGTATTTGGTCCTTGAACGGTGGACTAGATTCTTTGTAAGGTTTATTATGCTTATGTTGTCACACAACACTTGCACACCCTTGTAACATAATCCATAGTCTTCTAATGTGTGTATCGTCCATGACAATTGTGATACACTCTCTCCCATGGTGATATACTCCACCTCGGTCGTGGAGAGAGCTGTTGCTTCCGACTTGACCAACTCACTAAGGATGACCCTAAAAATTGGCAACCCCCACTTGTGCTTTTCCAATCCAACTTGCACCCAGTATAGTCAGAATCGGTATAGCCTATCAAGTCAAAAGACTCTGTACGAGGGTACCAAAGACCGACTCCAATTGTGCCCTTAAGGTATCTCAAAATTCTCTTAACATCAATTAAATGAGATTCCTTAGCACAAACTTAGTATCTTGCGCACATACCCACAGCAAAAAAGATATCCGGGCGACTAGCTGTGAGGTAGAGCAAACTACCTATCATACTCCTATATTGGGTTAAGTCAACGGGCTTCCCACTCTCATCATTATCTAATAGTGTGTTAGTTGCCATGGGAGTGGTTACCTCCTTAGAGTCACTCATGTTGAATTTTTTAGCATCTCTTGAGTGTATTTAGATTGATACACATGGATTCCGTCTCGAGTTTGTTTGATCTCAAGTCCAAGGAAGAAAGTCAATTCTCCAACTAGACTCATCTCAAATTCACTCTCCATGTGTCCAATAAAATCATTCAAATTACCCTTGTTATTGGAACCATAAATTATGTCATCGACATATACTTGGCTACAAATATATTATCACCATCTCTACGTAGAAATAGTGTAGGGTCTATTTGACCTCTAATAAAGCCTTTTTCAATTAGGAATGTTGAGAACAGCTCATACCAAGCCTGAGGTGCTTGTTTTAGGCCATAAAGAGCCTTCTTGAGCTTAAACACGTGGTTTGGAAATTCGGAATTTTCAAACCCCGGTGGTTGTTCAACATAGACCTCTTCTCTAATGAAGTCATTTTAGAAAGCCGATTTTACATCCATTTGATAGAGTTTAAAACCTCAATGTGCTACAAATGCAAGCATCAACCGAATGGATTCTAATCGTGCCACGGGAGCATAGGTCTCATCGTAATCAAGGCCTTCAACTTGACTATAGCCCTTGGCTACTAAGCGTGTCTTGTTTCTTACGATTTCTCCCTTATGGTTCAATTTATTTTTGAAGACCAATTTAGTTCCAATAATCGTGGTCTTCTTAGGTCTAGGAACTAAATGCCAAACTTGGTGTGACGACCCCACTTCTCTACCACTAAAGCGGACGTCACTTTTACTTAACCTTAATTTTACCTTATTCTTAGCCTTAGGATACAACTACTTGACTTCCCTTAACTTGCTCCGACTTTTTTTGTTTTAAAAAAAAACTTTCATTTTATTTGCTTTGCAAGGATTTGACCCCTAAACCTCTTCGTTGTAAAACTGAAGCACTAACCATCTGCCCTACAACACTTTCTTTTCAATGGTACCAGTCGACTGCTAGATAGCCAGTCGACTGGTGTCAGCCACAGAAACTTTCTGTGCCCGGCACCAGTCGACTGGCATCTTGGCAGTCGACTGGTGCATCAAACAGAAGGTTTTGTTCGATAGGGCAGTCGACTGGTATCTGAACCAGTCGACTGGCACGCCTGAAAACTGCAGTTTCAGACCTGAGGAAGCCTTTCAAGGGTCCATAACTCATACACTTCCAATGCATATAATGAAACAACTCCAAATCTAAACTCCATACTAGTTTTATAAGCATCTTAACAACTCAAAACGAATCCAATAACTTGAAATTAGGATTTCTATGAAATTTAACAAACTTATCAAAACACATGCAATCTCTACTAACTTTGTACCCAACTTTGACTCCATGTAAAGTTTAAATAAGGTGATCACATCCTACCAATCCAAAACATCAACCATGTGTTTCTATAAATCAAAATGCCTCTAAGACTTTTCCCAAAGATCTCTTCCACGGTTCCAATGCCACTGAACATCAATGCAAGTCTCGTTCGCCTCCATAGCTTATGCTTTTTCTTTACCTTTATCTGCAATAGAAGGAAATGCAACTAATAAGAGAATTGCTTAGTAAGTAAATCCTAACTCACAAATCCATGTTATCGATAATAAACATGCTCATTTCAAAGAATGCTTGCTTCAAAATACATGCACTTGGAAATATTTGCACATGGGAACTTTCATACACTTATCATGCTCAATCATGCTTGAAAACATTTACTTGCATCAAAACACTTGCAAACATAACATGCTCATGCTTTCTTTTGAGACTTGATACTTATACATTTCCATACTTTAAAACATTAACTTCTTTGCTCTTGCTCTTTAACATGCTTGTAACATAACCATGTTAACATACATAACAAAAACATGCACTTAAGAAAATTGAAACACTTACATATACTCATATACTCATATACTTCAAAATAATAATCAACTTTCTCAGGCCTTGACACTGTACCATGGTATCAATCTACCAATGCGCGCATCCCTAATAGGTTTCGGGGTAGCTAGCCACCGCACCCTATTAGAGCTTCCTTCTAACTTTCTGTGGGCCTCTCATTTGCCCGGTATATGTCACTTTACAAAAATAAAATACTTTCTTACTCAATATGCTTATACTTATCAAGCTATCTTTCTTTTTGCATAAATTTTGCGCTACAAACTTTACCTTTCTTACTTGGAACTTTCATCGAGCACCTTGCGTGCCCTTAACCCAAAACTCATTTTTGGGACTTTTCAAGAACTTGGTCTTATCATACTTAGATCACACATACAAACCTACTCAAATTCAAGTTCTATGATAAGAACATATATTCTTTAGAAACTTAAATCACACAATAAGACAATATTCTCAAAGTATGCACTTAGATCACAAAATTACGGTTCTGCAACGAGAATCTACATACGAAACTACTTCTATTGCAGGTGAGTGATTTACTTACACTTTTTCTTGAAGAAAACTCACTAAGTATTTCAAAAAAAACCTAGCGTAGGACTCCTCTTCTCTTCCTTGCGAGGAAACTCCACTCCTTGGCCCTAGGGAAGAAGCCCTAGGTTCTCCACTCAAGAGGAAGAAAACCCTTGTTTTCTCCCTTGTTTTCGCAGCCCCTAAACCCCCTGTTCGCGCAGCCTCCAAAAACCTAATGGGGTCTTAACACAACTTAAGCGGAAGTTTAAATACCTCTTCATGAAAAAGCCTAACTTACCTATAACATTAATTGGCTTCATCCCTTTTTATGCTTGATACCCCTGCCCTTCTGGTTTTCCGGACGCCCTTAAGGGCTTGCTTTGCCTTGTGGTCGTGGGATCAAACTTCTGCTCGACCCTCTTTTTTCTTTTTATTTTAATTCAAAAAAATACTAGAAAATTCAGAAAAATTCCTAATAATTCACGAAAATTATTGGGTGTTACACTTGGCTTCTCTCAAATTGACCTAACTCATGTTGCATAGCAATAATCCAATCGGGATCATGCAATGCCTCGTCAACTACTCTAGGTTCAATTTCAGAGATTAAGGCAACCTCATTAGCCTCATTCCTAAAGAATGATCTAGTTCTAACCCCATGATAGATATCTCCAACAATTTGGTCTTGGAGATGACTAGAGGCTAACCTAGTTTGCCTTGGTGTTGGAGGTGCTTCCTGGATGGTTTCACTAGACACAGGCTCAGACTCAGGGTCCGGCTGAGCTCCATGTCATCTAGGCTCACCATCATCAGATTCATCCGCAACATCTCCAACACTCGGACTCTCATCCAAACCAAGTCTCCTAAGTTCGAATTGAACTCCCTCTACATCTTCTGATTGATCAATTACTTTTGGGATCTCCTCAAATACAACATCAGAAGACTCTTCAACTAATCTAGATTTCTTGTTGTAGACTCGGTAAGCTTTGCTGACAAGGGAATACCCAACCAGTATCCCTTCATCATCTTTAGCTGTGAACTTCCCAAGATGATCCTTGGTGTTTAGAATGAACAGCTTACACCCAAACACCCGGAGATGTTTAACTGTAGGTAGTTTTCCAAACCAAAGTTCATGTGAAGTCTTCCCTAAAAATCTATGAATGAGGACTCGGTTTTGCACATAGCAAGCTGTGTTTACAGCTTCAGCCCACAAGTAGCTCGGTAAAGAGTACTCATTAAGCATGCTTCATGCAGCCTCTTGTAAGATTCGATTCTTCCTCTCTACAACACCATTTTGCTGTGGTGTTCTAGGAGTAGAGAACTCATGTCTATACCCTTTTTCTTGACAAAACTCTAAAAACCTATGATTTTGAAATTCTCCTCCATGATCACTCCTAATTGTTTTAATTGTTGTAGATTTCTCATTTTCCATTCTTCTACAAAAAGAAATAAAAATATCTAGGGTTTGATCCTTATGTTTTAGAAAATAAGTCCAAGTAGTATAGTCATCAATGATTACAAAGCAATACCTACTACCATTCAATGAGATTATAGTACTACAATCAAATAAATCATATGCAATAAATCCAAAACGGTAGAGGTACTTACAGCGTTTTACCTTTGTGAGAAGCTTTTGTTTGCTTACCCATTTGACATGCATCACATAATTTCTCCTTTTCGTATTTGATGCTTGGTAAGCCTCGCACAAGTCCTTTGTTGGCCAATTTTCGGATATTCTTCATATTCACATGAGCCAACCGCCGATGCCAAAGCCAAGACTCTTCTTCTTTGGACATGAAACACTTAATAGAAGCATTAGTAACACTTTTAAAGGAAACTTGATAAATATTGTCTATTCTTGTGCCTAATAGTATCGTGTCATGTGTGCCATTATGTCTAACTAGACATTGACTTGGATGAAATTCAATTGTGTATCCCGCATCACAAAATTGACTGACACTTAGGAGATTGAAAGTCATCCCCTTGACTAGAAGGATATTTTTGATCCTAAGACATTCGGATATTTGAATGTCTCCTATTCCTACAACCTTAAGACTACCATTGTTACCAAATGATACATTACCTCTACTTTTACTTTGTAAGGTAGTGAACAATGATCTATCACCGGTCATGTGTTTGGAGCACCCACTATCAACAAACCAAGTTGATAGATGCTCCCCCTCAATCAATGCCTACACAATACAAAAAATGGATGATTTAGGTACCCAAACCTTGGGACCTAATGCTCCTACAATGCATGATTTAGGCACCAATGCCTTAGTCATTTTCTTTTGAACCCTAGAAACCTTTGATGATCTAACATAGGTTCTAGACATTAATGAGACAAAGCTAGGTTCTTTAGGTCGGTAACTTATAACGGCCTTGTTGTAAACCACTCTTTGAGCGTTAAGGATCATGTCCAAGGTCATGGAGCTAGTTGAGAATTTCTCAAGAATATTCTTGAGTTTCTCAACTTGACTCTTCAATGCCTTGTTTTCATCCTCAAGGACTTCAACATGTAGATCATCAATATCATCCTCATCCTTAGATGTTTTTAACTATTCTACTTCTAATTTTAAAGACTTCACCTTGTCCTTAGACTTCTTAAGCAAATTAGTTAAGCATGCTATTATTCTATAACACTTATCTAATTCGGGAGAGATTACCTCTTCATCATCCGAAGATGATAAAGCCGCGGTTGATGGCTCACTTGATTCGTCACTGCTCTCCATATCTTCTAGGGCCATGAGAGCTATATGGCGAGTGCTCTTCTCCTCCTTTTCCTCCTCGGATGAACTGGATGAAGACTCATCCCATGTGGCCTTCAATGCCTTCTTCTTCCTTTTTGATTTCTCCTCCTTCTTCTTTATTTTTGGGCATTCATTCTTATAATGCCCCTTTTTGCTACATTCATAACACGTGATGTTAGATTTATCAACTTTAACGTCGCTAGTGTTACCTTTCCCTTTGTAGCGCCGACTCTTCCTCATCATCCTTTTCATAAATTTGGTCATCTTAGTTGATGAGGACTCGCTCCCCTCCTCACCGGATTCGGATGAAGAAGATGAGACCTCCTTCTTCTTTTCTTTCTTCTTCTTTGCCTTGTCCCCTGCCACAAGAGCAATACCCTTCTCCTTGGGGCCTTTATTAGCGATCTCGTGTAATTCCATTTCACAGAAGAAGTCATCTAATTTAACAATAGACAAGTCCTTGGATACCTTGTAGGCATCCACCATGGATGACCACAAAGCATTCCTAGGAAAGGATTTGAGTACGTACCTTACAAGGTCACGATTCTCGACCTTCTCATCGATGGAATGCAACCCATTGAGAATCTCCTTGAATCTACCATGAAGTTCACTTACCATTTCACTTTCCTTCATGGAGAGGTTTCGGAGTTGGTTGAGGAAGAGGTCCCTCTTTGCTATCCGTGAATCACGGGTGCCTTCATGAAGTTCAATGAGCTTGTTCCATAGGTCCTTGGCACTAGTGAAAGGACCAACTTTGATCAGTTGCTCCTTGGTCATCCCACACTGCAGGGTGATCACAGCCTTTGCATCAGCCTCTCCCTTCCTCGTCTATTCGGCTGACCACCTTGTTGAGTCAAGTTCATTACCCTCAGCATCTTTTGGAGGGGTGAATCCCTCCTTCACTGAGAACTACATTCCAATGTCGGTCTTTAGGTACTATTCCATCCTTGACCTCCAGTACCTGAAGTCGGCTCCATCGAAGAAAGGGTGTCTGTTGGTGCTGAAACCTGCTCTCAAAGCCATCCTTGTATGCTCTTCGGGTGTTAGACAGTTGGAAAGAGCCCTAGGCTCTGATACCACTTGTTGGACCTTGGATGGCTAGAGAGTGGGGTGTGAATAGCCAGCCACTTAAAACTGCTGGCTTATTTGAAGTCATTCTGCACTTAGGGTTAGCAGCGGAAGCAAAAACACAGGATAGAAAGACAGAAATACAAACAGAAACAGAAATGAACCAGTCGCTAACATGGAAGTGTAGGACCGGTGCCGTCGATAGAGGGGGGGGTGAATATCGACTAGAAAAATCTCGCGAAAACTTCTTAAACTTTTCAGTTCGTTCTAGACACAGAGTTAGTAGCACAGCAGAAAACAGGAAGAAAGAACGAACAAACACAGTGCACACAGGATTTTTTACTTGGTTCCCAAGCCCCAGGGTCAGTACATCCATGGCCTAAGCACGGGAACGCCCATCCACTAATGGTCTCCTTTCTGGACTTTCCAAAGGGGAAGAAACTCGTCTTACAGTGCACAAATTACAATCAAAAGAATAAATAAAATACGTGCAGAATATAAATTCAAACCGAACAAATAAGATTTGAAACTCGACCGATCTGGACCTCCGAAGTGCCGTGCACTTCCTCCTGGGGCCTCCTGGTCGTAGAGCTTCGTCATTAGTACTTTGTCGTCACTTGGGAAGCTTAGAATCGTTTCAGAAAGTTGTGTTATGAGCTGAGGGGTCGAAGCCCCTTTTATAGACTTCATTGGGGCACCAATGATCACTGGGGCACCTCAAAGGGCTTGGTCAAAGTTTATCTCCGCGCCGAACTCGCCACAGCAAATAACACTCTAGACCAGGGCGCCCTGGACCTCCCAGGTGCCTCAATGAACCCAGTCAAAGCTTATCTCTGCTTCAAACTCGCAGCAGCAGATACAGCTTTCAACCAGGGCGCCTGTATCATATGGGGCGCCTGAATGAAAGCTTATTTTGCCTCCTTTCATGGAGACGCCCTGGATGATTGGGGCGCCTAGCTCCATCTAGGCGCCTCCTTCAATGGGGGCGCCTAGCAGCCAGCCTTCCAGCCGCTTTGTGCGTTGTTTGCCTGCTTTGTCTTCCATTCTAGGTACCTGCAAGATACACAAGTACAAAGCAAATACACACACAATCTTAGCCTTAACTAGATGGTTCTGACTTTGGGTCTCCACGAAACCCTAGGTCGAACTGACGAAGTTCCCACCCCCGGGAACGCGCCTTTCACCTACTCCTCTCAGGAGATGGTTGCCACCCAGTCCATTCGGGTGGACTTTTACTTAGCCTTCGATACTCTCGGATCTCGAGACGTCCGAACCTCGACCCGTCTCTACTTATGTCCTTAGTCATCACTCATCTATGTTGCTCAATCCCTCGGACCAAGACTTCGTGCCCAAACCCTAGGTCCAGGACTTTGGTGCCCAACCCTCGGCCAGAACTTCGTGCCCAATTCCTTAAACTAGGTCTTCGATGCCCAACCCTTGGCCAGGACTTAGTGCCCAATTCACGAACCAGGACTTCGTGCCCAGCTTCACTCACCAGGTCTTAGTGCCCGGCTTCACTCACCAGGTCTTAGTGCCCAATTCTTAGAACCAGGACCTAGTGCCTAGGATACCTAGGACATTGGTTCACTTTGTTACACCTTTCTTGACTAACCCTTCCCTTATTCAATGTATTACCAACTTAAGTATATTGTCAAACATTGAAACATTTAGAGGAGGACATCACTGATGCAACTTGCACCAACAATCTCTCCCTTTTTGATGTTTGGCAATATCTTAAGTTAGATTGGCTAAAAGGGCTAAACCTTGGGATAAAATTTTTTTTTGAAAACCCATTTTTGATCTTTTAGGGAAAACTTCTAACTTCCGCTCACTCTCCCCCCCCCCCCTTTTTGAAAAAGACATTTTGATTTTTTAATGCTTTGGTAAGAGAGAAAAAAATTTCTAATTTCTAACTTAAGCGCACCTCTCCCCCTTTGTCATACATCAAAAATCACCAAAAATACTTGCACCAACAATGAATAAAAGATTTCCTTTTGAAAGTACTTATTATAATTTTTGAAAGCATAGCAAGAAGCAAAAAAAACTAAGTACTTTAAATTTAAAAAACAATCCACTTTGAAAAGTCTTGTGCAAAAAATATTTCGTGTTTGTAGAGCAATATTTGAACTTTGGAAAAATTCTTGCCTTATAAAACTATTGGCATAGAAAAAAAATTTCAAAACAATTTGCACTTATAAAAATATTTTCATTTGACAAAGTGTGCATTTTGAAGAACACTTAAAAAAATGTTAGTATTTTGAAAGAAATTTTGCACTTTTTGAGAAAATACTAGTATTTTTGAGAGATGTCTGGCACTTTTGGAAAATGCATAACTTTTGAAAAAATACTATGAGCTTTGAAAAATGCAAGTACTTTTGAAAAGTATTTTGAACGATCTGTACTTTTGAAAGATATTTGTGAAGAATATAAGTACTTTTTTGAAAAGATATTATGCACTTTTGGAAGATATAAGTACTTTTGAAAAGACATTATACACTTTTGGAAAATATAAGTACTTTGTAAAATATTATGCATTTTTGAAAAATATAATATTTTACTTGACTTGGTTTATTTTCCAGTCTGACACAATCCTGAGAAACCTTGTTAACTACAAGAACATTTTCCTAAGTGTCTTGGAAATTCTCCAACCCAAGTAAATATTATTTCAAAAAGATTTTATAAGCCACAAAAAAAATTTTGAAAATAAACTAATAGTATTTTGAAAGAAACACTTACTTATGTGTTAAAATTTTTTTTGGAAATATAGTGCAAAAAAATATATTTCAAAATGTTCAATAATTCTTTTAATTTGACCTCCCCCAAAACCTGACCCAGTCCTAGGAAGCTTGTTGACTACAAGTACTCTTCCTCTGAGTCTTAAGGTTTAGTTCAGACCAAACGAATTATCTAATAATTCCAAAAAGTAATTGTCAAAGAAAATACTTATTAAAAATAACTTCTTTTTGATTTAGACTCCCCCTAAATTTGACACATCCTCGGAGTCCTTGTAGATCATTAAGTAGACTTCCTCTATGTCTTTAGGGTTTATCAAAATCAAAAGAACAGTTTTGAATGATAATATGGTAATTTTTAAGAAGATAAGTTTTTAAACAATTTAATTTGGAATATGAATAACTTTTAAAGCATAAGCTTGTTCGAAAACTTAAGTGATAGTAATTAAGGCACAGTTTTAGAAAGTCATTTTAAAGTATAATGATTTTAAAGCAAAGAAAATTTAAAACGAATAAAACACTCCCCCTGTACCGTTTGACTCTATCTAAGTGCCTTAGGGGACTTTAGTGTTGACCTAAGAGGCTTGTGTTTAATTGTGTAGGTCAAATAATTTTTCAAAAGAATATAATTTTTTTGAAAATCTATAATATGTATAATCAATCAGACAATCATGAAATTCATAAGAATATTATTATGTTAAGGCACTTTGAACTTGTCTTGCGTCGAAAATGCTCTTCATTCCTCTATCTCATTTCCGTTCTCATACATATGAAGTACATTTACGGGGTTGTCTAAAATTTCATGTGATTCAGTAAACAGAATATACATTCCATCATTGCGAAATTGATCCATATGGTTCGATAAATAGTGAGCTAATAATGGGATTTTTTGATAAAGGGGAAACTGAAAATTAAGATGCTCTGGAATGATGGAAATGAGGGAATGTCCACAATACCTGGATTTAGTCAGATCCAATTTGAGGGATTTTGTAGGTTTATTAATGAGGGCTTGATGGAAGAATTTCATAAGTTTCCTAAAATTGAAGAGCATTCTGACCGACGATAACATGCTAAAGACGAGGCTCTACGACCGGGAGGCTCCAGGAGGAAGTGCACGGCACTTCGGAGGTCCAGATCGGCCGAGTTTCAAACCCTAGTTGTTCGGTTTGCATTAAATATTCTGTACATACTTTGCTATACTTTTGATTGTACTTCTACACTGTAAGACGGGTTTTCTCTGCCTCCAGAAATTCTGGAAAGGAGACCAATAGTGGACTCACGCCGAGTACATAGGCCTTGGACGTACTGACCCTGGGGGTTTGGGAACCAAGTAAATAAATCCCGCTGTGTCCTTGTGTTCTTTCTATTTTATTTTCCGCTGCACTAACGCTCTGAGTCCAGTACGAACGAAAGTTTTACGAAGATTTCCACGAGAATTTTAATGGTCGATATTCACTCCCCCCCCCCCTCTATCGACGGCACCGGTCCTACAGGACCAAGTCCGAAGACTCTCCCAAAAACATGAACCTCCCAGGTTGTCTAACAACCCTCCCACTACGACGAGGTACCACCTGTGTATCTTCTGTGACACGTGGTCAGTGACTTGCGGTGTATCCTCTTGTACAGTTGGTGCTAAGGTCTGAACGTCCCCTCTCAATTCTTCAAGAACTAGTCTACTCTTGGGCTTGTGGTTCATCACATAGTTTTCTTCCAAGAATCTAGCATTCGTGCTAATGATTATCTTCTGATCCTCAGGACTATAGAACAGATCGTCCTTCGTTCCTTTAGGATAGCCTATGAACAGTAATACTTCTATACGAGATTCTAACTTTTCAATATCCCCTTTCAACACATGTGCTGGACTATCCCAAATCCGAATATGTCCTAGACTAGACTTTCGCCCAGTCCACAATTCTATGGGAGTAGATGTGACTGACTTAGATGGTACCATGTTCAAAATGTACGCTGTCGTATCCAGAGCATATCCCCAGAACGAATATGGCAACTCAGAGTAGCTCATCATTGACCTAACCATTTCCATAAGAGTCCTATTCCTTCTTTCTGCAACACCATTCTGCTGGGGTGTACCAGGAGCAGACAATTAGGATTGAATCCCAGCCTTTGACAAGTAGGTCCTAAACTCTCCTAAGAGGTACTCGCCACCACGATTTGATCACAGTGTCTTTATACTATTACCTTGATGTTTCTCCGCATCAGCCTTGAATTCTTTGAACTTATCAAAGTATTCAGACTTGCGGTGCATTAGGTAAATGTATCCATACCTTGAATAATCATCAATAAAAGTGATGAAATATTCAAAGCCACCTCTAGCCTGGATGGACATAGGACCACACAAATCAGAATGAACTAGTTCTAACACATCTTTGGCTCAATACCCCTTAGCCTTGAAAGGCCTCTTGGTCATCTTACCTTCCAAGCAAGACTCACAGGTCGGGAAGTCCTCCACCACCAACGAACCCAAGGGTCCATCGGCTATCAACCTCTGAATCCTACTAAGGTTAATACGACCAAGCCTAAGCTGCCAAAGATATGTCTGATTCATTTTAGAAGGTTCCTTTCTCTTATTTAGGTTAGATGATGAGCTATTGGCCTCTATTTGCATCGTAAGAGTTTTTGATTCTAGAGTATACAGATTGTCAACCATAGTACCCGAACAGATAATTTCTCTATTTCTCTTTATAATAACTCTGTTATTAAAAGCAATAGAATATTCATCCTTTATTAATTTAGAAATCAAAATTAAGTTCTTTCTAAAAGAGGGTACATATAAGCAATCTCTCAAAACCAACACTTTATTTCTCTCAAAAGATAAATAAAAATCTCCCATTGCAACTGCTGCCACCTCCATAGCATTGCCCATGTAGACGACGATTTCCCCATCAACTAGCTGTCGGGTTTCCTGGAACCCCTGCAGAGTATTGCAGACATGATCAGTGACTCCCGTATCTATGCACCAGGTATCGGTAGATAGCACCGCTAAACATGTTTCAATGACTAAGCACAAAGAAATACCTTTGTCTTGACGGTGGGGACAGTTCGCCTTCCAGTGTCCAGTTTGCTTACACGTGAAGCACGTGCCTCTCGGCTTCTTCATGCCAGTCCGTGGTCCCTGCGATCCAGCTGCCTTCTTGTACCCACCTTGTTTCTTCTTCTTCCTGCTGAGTGATCAAGGCCTGCGAACTCTGACGAAAGAGCCCCTTTGCCGCCTGGAGTTCTCCTAGCAGTTCCCCCAACATATACTCATGCTTATTCATGTTATAGTTGAGCCGGAACTGCTCAAAACTCCTAGGCAGAGACTGGAGTATAATAACGACCTAGGTTTCCCCGTCGATCTGTGCTCCCAGTACCTCAATCTCATTGAGGTGAGCCATCATCTTCAGGATATGATCCCTCACGGGTGTCCCTTCGACCATAGTAGTCGTCATCAGGTTCTTCATCGCAACCTGCCTAGCGGCCTGACCCTGGTGCCAGAAGAGCTCCTTGAGGTTTAGCATCATGTCACTAGCAGTGGGCATGGTTTGATGCTGATGTTGCAATACATTCGACATAGATGCCATAATGTAGCACCGCGCCATCTCATTAGCCTTGATCCACTTCTTGTAACGCTCCCTCTGCTCTTCACCAGAGCTCTCACTAGGCTTTTCAGGATATTTTTCGAAGAGTACATATTTGTACTCCTCAGCAGTAAGGACAATGTCCAGGTTTCTTTTCCAGTCTATATAGTTGGGTCCAATAAGTTTGTTTTCCTTAAGTATGGTTGCTAGTGGGTTAAAGGTCATTTTGAAAATCCTGAGAATCAGAACAAGCACAACTTTAGATTTCTAAAATGAATTGATTCCTCAAAGAATAACTTTTTGAAATCAACCAACACCTCAAACACCGAGAATTCGCATGCCACGTTAGTGTGGACGTATACGAATCCTACATTAGTTAGAGGAGGTTTTACCCATTAATCTTACTATCTTGTCAACCAAACTTTTTGACAAATAAGATTAATATTTGGTTCACTTCGGCCCTACAAATAATAGCAGTGACTCCGTTAGGGAGGATACTAATATTTGTATCTAACTGTTTACCATTACATGACACTAAGAAAATTATTTCCGATTATGTGTCATCCGTTGGGGAAGTACACACTCTCTTCAATAATTTTCTATAATCTTTTCTGACCCAGTAATCCAAAGAACAAGTCTATCCGTTATGGAGGAAGGCACTCAGAGCCGACGCGTGGGCTTGTTCGCATCACTTATCAGATTGTAATGGAGGCCACGGGACCCTTAGGGTCCCTCTCCCACTTAGTTATTTAATTTGAGGAATATTAACATGCACACACACGACAAGCTCATAACCAACATAATGAAAAAGAAAAATCCTAGATTTTCCAACATTCATGGCCTTGGTCTCCAATGCGTCTCCAATCGTGTCGTCACCTCGTCCGCTCCTCCCTACACCATGCGCAAGCCACCTTGAAGGGATCTCTAAGCCGAGATGACTAGCTAATTATTTACATCCATCGATCCTATACTCCACGAAGGAGTGTACATAAAATCTAGATTGAAAGTAAACAAAAAGCTCAGCTAAACATGAGCCGTATTTTATTACAAAAATTAAATACTATCTAGCCTCGTCAACCCCGAGGATTTAATTAATTACAAAAATTGCACAACCATTCACAAATAACAATTATTTGGCCATGATAAGTTAGAATCTAGTGCCTGCAACACAAAGTTAGCCTATGCACATCCACCTATCATCTAGCAAAATAAAATATATGAAGTAGTGTAAAAATTAACCAATCCTAAACACACAAAATCGGAAACCTCTACTCTGATACCAATTGAAGGGTATGGCTTGGCGGGTTTCCCTAGCGAATACTTGGTCATCCTTGAGAGACCTCTCCATGTCTACGGATTAAAAAATTAATCCGAATAGAGACCCATCTCCCAACGACCATCTCGTCATCGTATCGTTCGGTACGAATTACAACTTGGCCAATCACAAAGATCGAGCCTTGTAATTCTCCTAACCAAACGATCGCAGAAAAGATGACGAGTGGATCACCGATTTTTGTGTTTATTATCAAGGTCCAATTAATTATTAAATATGATTAACAAATAATCACAACCATAATAATTAATCAATCACAAATAAGACATAAAATGTCGAGACAAGAAACTAGAGTCGAGAGAGAAATATACCTCCCTTTACCTCGTAGCCTTCTACCTTATGTCCCTTCCCTCCCAGGCATCGTGTGGGCGATGAGCTACCGAGAACCGGGATCACCAAGGCGCTCCAATTAATCCCTCTCCTTCTCCTTTACTTGCACCAAAGAAAACCCTACACCTAGGGTTATCGTTAGCGCCTCTTTACTCTCCACCAAGCGCTAACGAGCTCCTTCAGCCACTGTCGTGCATCAGCCACAAGGGGACTGAGTAGATGAGGAGAAGGATGAAGAATGACCTGAAGAAGAAGAGAAGAAAACAACCTTCTTCTTCCCTCTCAAAACCGTCGTCGCCGCCCCTAACTCCCTACCGTCGGCGTCCAAAATGCCTTCTCCTTGCCGTCGGCAGCCACCAGCTCTCCCTTCTCTAGTCTCCACCGGTCACAACTGGAAGAGAAGATCCCCTTTGTGCCAAGAAACAAGAGAAGAAAAGCTTGAAGAAGGAAGAGAGTTGTTCTCTTCCTTCACCTTGCGCCGGGTGCCCTAGGAGAGAGAAGGTGAGGGAGAGAGGGGAAAAGCCAAGCCTTGAGTTGTGGATTAATTGGATTAATTAGCCTTGGTTTCATGATCCCATGGGGTATTTATAGGGCTAAGGTAGGGACCAAGAGGAGAAGTTGGATCTTAGCCCACTAATGGATCTAAAACTAATCCATTAATGAAGATCCATTCCACTAAAGGATCTCCATTGAACTTCCTCACCAACCCTCATATTTTCATATGGGCTCCACCTATTATGAGCACATCCATCCCCCCATGTTTAAGATATTGAATGTCCATCGATTAATTTAAATTTTTGACAATTTTAATTAATCAACTTCTGGCTCCTTGACTAGTACCACTCAACCTTATCATCATGTTGGATCAAATCCACCTGTAGGGTTTAACATAATGAACCTTATGAGCTCATCAAGGGGGCATCATCATCCCGACTCACCAGGACACAGATTCCGTCAATAATCAATGACACACCATATAATTAATATTATTTCCCAACTTACCGGGCCTATCGATTTAGCAGAATAAATCTCGCCCATTGGTAAATCAAAGAAATAAATATTAACTATACGTGCTCGTTATTATATCGGGATTTAGGGATTGTACTCCATAATAATCCGGGGTCTAATCCAATTATTAAGGTAGTATAAATTGAATGACCTCTGGTTTTGGCCCTGCTCAATGCACACAAAGCACACTAGTATAATTCTATGGTCAAGACAAACCACACCTAATTACACTACAACCATCCCGATGGTTTGTCCAATTCCATCTCGGCTGTGAGCCTCTGCTTATACTAGGCAAGGAACTGATAACATGATCTTCCGTGTGTCACCACACACCATGTTATCTACAATGCAAAGTAAAGGACTTTTGTGCATATACTAATATAAATATGCATCTTGTGTTGTTGTGATTCTTTTTTCAAAAATATAGATGATCTTATATAAAAAGAGCAAGTCTTTTAGTATACACATCTAACACTCTCCCCCCTCATTTTTCTTGTCTCCCCATCGTGCCCTCTCTTTTTCTCCTTCTCCTCCTTCTTCTGATTCTTCTCCTTCGAGCACCCCGTCTCTCTGGTCGCATCTTGCCTCTCATGGAACCCTAGCCGACGTTGAACACCGCAGTCTTTGTCCGAGTGAGCGAAGCCACTTGGATTCCTCCTCCTCACTCAACCGACGCCGATGATTTTCATCCTCTTGTGCCAAGTTGTCAGTTTGGAGAGATAGCAAGGTTCAGTTGGTGATTATGAAGAGCTTGGGTAGGATCAGAGCTTGGGCAGGATCCTTTGGAAGGGTTTCGGTCGTGAGCAATCAAGGTAAGGGATTAAAAGTTGGTTGTTTGGTTGGGAGATGTTTGTTTAGGTTGTGGTTTGAGGTTGGTGATTGGGATAGTGTGTTTTTCTTCCTTTGAAGTCTACTGTTAATTTTTGTTTTCAAGCTTGGGAAGCTTTTGTTGGGAAAATTAATACCTTACTGTAGGTTTGTGCATTATGCTGTTGTTGGAGTTTGGGTGTTGCCGTGAGGTTTGGTCATCGAAAAATGGTTTTGGTGTTTTAGATTGAATCTGATTTTTATTTAGTTCTTGGGTTGTTAACACTCATGTGGCTAAAATTAACATTTTGTTAATGTTTGGTTTTGGGTCTGATTAAAGATTTTCATGTACCCAACTCGATTTGGAGTTGTTTCTATGGGAATGATCAGATTATAATGCTTGTAAATCTCTTTTCTACGTTGGTAAGGGGCTGATCAAGAACTGAGGATAGGTTTAGTTGTGGATCAGTAAATGGAGTAGCGTAATAATGATGCTTTATGCTATGTTGGTGAACAATTATCTTGCTAAGTCTGAGGACATGTCTAACTTGTTCAGATCACTATTGTTAATCGTTGTTTGGGTGAGATTATTCAGAAATTTTGGGTGGGTTAATCAGTTGCAACAGAGTGATATAGTTGATTAAGTAAAGATTGTAAATAGAATTTATCCTAATTAGGTTTAGTATATTATTTAGTTAATTATTGAATTAATTTTATAATTTGCTAAATTTAGTCCTTGACTTAGGACCTTGACTTTGGACTCGCACGATTGATCGTGGGTGATTTATTTGGACACGTTCTATATAAAAGGCGGGTACTTCTCCTTTGTGTTCTAGTAATTCTTTTATCTTTAATGCATGACTTGTTATATCTGAATAGGTTTGTTTGACCTTGTTCCTTATTGTTGTTTATTTTATATCGCTTGTTGATACTTTCTTTGTTTGACCTTAGAGTTTAATCTAAAATTCGTATTCGTACAGTCTCTCGTTGGTTTTCCATTCTGTGAAGCACTGCTCGTTGGTTTTTCATTAAGCACCACTAGGATGGTTGACATTAGAGACACCCTACCTAGTAGTTTAGTTGCATATTCGTTGATTTCTTGTTGGTTTTTGGTGTGTTACTTTTGCAGTTGCATTGTTGCTATTCGGTTGTTCATTGTTATTCAGCTTTTTGTGCTTATTGGTATCATGCACCATACCTGCACCGTTATATACTGACAACTGTTGG
The DNA here is from genome assembly GCA_024364735.1 of Boesenbergia rotunda. Classification (NCBI taxonomy): domain Eukaryota; kingdom Viridiplantae; phylum Streptophyta; class Magnoliopsida; order Zingiberales; family Zingiberaceae; genus Boesenbergia; species Boesenbergia rotunda. The sequence continues at coordinate 38,333 of JAGFNQ010004484.1, forward strand.
GCTTCCATGTGGTTAAGTCGTCGTCAGTCATCTAGTTGCTTTGCAACTCAACCACTTGTTGTGATAGTTGCTAGAGGGGGAGCAACCGTCTTGTTACGCCACACTCAACCACTCATGTACAGTGGATGTTGGAGTTGTAGGAAAGCAGTTGACACCCTCACCGTTGTTTCCGAGGGATATCAGAGTTGTTGGTGTTGGTGCAGAAAGCACCCAAGTCGAACCTGAGTTTTGATAATGGCAACAAGGCTCAAAAGTGAAGTCTTACTTGCTATCTAACATGTCACTCTAGTGTGCAGGGTAAAAAGCCCTAGCGAAGGACTGCTAGGCACTAGCGAAGGAATGCCAGGGTACTGAAGCCCTAGCGAAGGACTGCTAGGCGCCAGGCGAAGGACAGCTTGGGACTGAAGCCCTAGCGAAGGAATACTAGGCATCGGGCGAAGGACAGCTCAGTATCCAGGACCTGGCAAAGGACCACCAGGCAAAAGTCCAACCAGAGGAGCGGTTGGCATCAGGTACATTCTCCCGAGAGGAGTAGGTGAGGACGCGTTCCCCGTCGAGGGAACAGTAGGCGTCGGTTCGACCTAGGGCTCCATTTTGGAGACCCAAAGTCAGAACCAAGACAGCTAAGTCTGTATAAACTAACATCGTATTGTTTTATGGTGTTTTGGACTAACCCTGGATGCAGGACCTAAGAAACGAGTGTTTGCAGCTCAGAGAGCCTCAAAGGAATGAGGCAACAGCTGACCAGGGCGCCCGGAGTGTCCCGGGCGCCCCCGTGCTGAACACAAAACACACAAAACAAAGGCAGGCTTCGACAGCTCATCTCCCGGGCGCCCCCGCTGCTCCCGGGCGCCCCCAGCGCTCCGGGCGCCCCCAGTGCAAGCCTACGAAGAGAAGCCAGCCAAGCCAAAGGGATAAGATTTGACCCGGTCAACCCGGGCGCCCCCAGCGTCTCGGGCGCCCCGGTCAAAATGTGATCCCGAGTTTGAAGGGATCAGAAGTTGACCGAGGGAAAGGCGGATCGGCCTACACGTGGGGGGGCGCCCCCGACGTTCCGGGCACCCCCAGGGCCTATAAAAGGGCCCTCGACCCTGAGGCTTAGAACAACGAATTCTTTCAACGCTTCTACGCTCTTCGGCTTCCGCGCTCTGCTCCGGCAACCTCCCGACTTAAGATACAAGCGCCGACGACGTCCTACTGCTCCGGAAAAAGTAATCTACATCGGACGTCGGTAAAAAGAAGAGCTCAATTTCAGTACTGTACTTGAATTGTAATTCCATTTCTGTAACTGTTTTTTACGCGATTATAGTATTGCCCGCAGTAAACGGTCAGCGACCGTGGGCCTTGGAGTAGGAGTCGACCTAGGCTCCGAATCAAGTAAAAATATCTGTGTTTGCGTGTTTTTGTTTTTAATCTTCCGCTACGCATTCTCTTTTCAAATCCGAACGCTTTCCAATATTCACCCCCCTCTATCGGTTCTCTCGATCCAACAAGTGGTATCAGAGCGGGGAAGTTCAAATTTGGTGCAACCACTAGTTTGAAAAAAAAATTCGGATTTATTCTTCTTTTTTTTCGTTCAAATTTTTTCTAATATATTCTTCGTTCGAATATCCTCTCATTAATCGAGGTTGGTGCAACACCCCTCGATATTTTATTTTCCTTATCCAGCACTACAAATCCAATACCAAGTCTTAGGACAATGTTCGTGTAACGCCCATTTTTTTTCCCATAAAGCGGCGTTACGTTAACATACATAGGGCATGTAGACATCATAATGCAGCGGAAACCTTTAAACTTACACCTACATGCACTTACTACCATTTCTAGCATCATAACATGGGAACTTGACATATTAACTTTATACTTAGCATCATATCATACTTAGCATCATGTCATATTTTAGCATCATGTCATACTTAGCATCATGTCATACTTTAGCATCATGTCATAGAGTCACATTCAAGTACTTAATAGTAGAGTTAAAGTTCTATCATAAGACAAGCAACATATGGTCTCTTGGCCAAGTCACTATCACACACATGCTGTAATGCCCTCCTGCTGCTTCCTTACTGTCCCCTTGCGTGATCTGCGGTATAAGGAAAATAAGACTATAAGCACACAGGCTTAGTAAGACTCTTTCCTACTCACTAAAACCATTCATCATTTAATCATGAGCACATAAGACATTAACATACTTAGTGCTTTACTTAGAACATAAGCCTTTTCATCACTTAGCATCCATTCGACATGGCATGAACATCCATTCGACATGGCATGAACATAACTTAATCACATTCGTAGCATGGTATAAACATAACCATAAAACATTCATAGCATGACATAATACTTGGCATAGACATAAACATTGTAAACATTCATCGCATGGCATATTACTTGGCATAGACATAAACATAATAAACATAACCTCATAAACATTCTTAGCATGAACCTAAATAAAATCATGGTGTCCTAACATAGCACAAACCTAATTAAATCATGGCTTCAAAAATTAGCATAGGCATAAATAAAATCATGGCATCCTAACTTAGCATAACATAATTACATCATGGCATCATAAATAAGCATGGACATAAATAAAATCATGACATTCTAACTTAGCATAAACATAATTAAATCATGGCATCCTAAACTAACATGAACATAAACAAAATCATGACATCCTAACTTAGCATAAACATAAATAAATCATGACATCCTAAACTAGTATAAACATAAATCAAATCATGGCATTCTAACTTAGCATAAACACAATTAAATCATGGCATCATCTATTAGCATGAACATAAATAAAATCATTTGCATAAACATACCTTGCATAAACTTACTTTGCATAGTATTCTTATCATAAATATAATGCATAACATGGATGGATGCATGTGGCAATTGCATATATATATATATAAGGATGCTTAATCATTAAAAACATGCTTTTAAATACTTGAACATAATCATAACATTCATTGGGCCCTGGCTTGTACCACATTCATTCATCATATGCGCGCATCCCTAAGTAAATACGAGGTAGCTAATCTCGACCTACTAGGGTAAGGACAGCTTCATCGGTAGTCCCGAACCGTAAGGACAGCTTCATCGGTAGTCCCAAACCGTGGACAGCTGTTAGTGAGAGCCCTAGAGCCAATCATATGATGATTACTTTTTGGACTCATTGTATCATATTCTTGTATATATATTTCTTATATATAAAGACATTTCTTATGGTTATTGTACTTATGTGTATTGGTGCCAAATAACTTAGTATAATAACGCCCTTGAGTAGAAGGTTCTTATCTATATCAATCGATTAGTTGAATCGATAGTGAGATGATATAGAGAACACTACTTTTAATTATTCCTAGTCAAGTATTAACATTCAAGGACAATGTTAATGCATAGAGACTAGCATGTAGGTCAACATGATGACTTGATCTCACAAGTCATGGATATGAGATATCAAGTTGACACATGGGTATACATTAGAGAATGTATACTGAATGGCCCGCCATGAGAAAGTATCATGGATCGTTATATGAGTGTCATATACTTTCTCATGTGACTATTAGTATGACTATTAGTCCTTAGACCTGAAGTCACCATAGTTCCCTACATAAGGAGTTATGTACTTTGGTTTCGTCAAACGTCACCCGTAACTGGGTGGACTATAAAGGCGATTACTGGGTATGTAACAAATTATGCGGAGGGATGTGAGTGATGTAGATGGGATCTATCCCTCCTATATGACGGGAGTGATATCATAGTCTTGATAGAGTGAGATCACTAAGTGCATGGCCATGCCCAAATAAGGCAATATGAGATATTGAGCTTATTTGATTATAGTGAGTCTACTTGGAGTTCAAGACACATAGATTGATTGGAGGATGACACGGTCTATGCCTCATGAAAGATCAATCTAGATATCGAGGATAGAAGGACGTTGTCACATATTGTGATGGTCACAATTATTAGTCACAATGGTGATGTTGGATCTCGACATTCTTGTAACTTGGGTAGCAATGATGTGTTGCTAGATACCTCTCATTGCTTATGTCCTTAAATAGGTTTAAGGGCATTGCCAACGTTACATGAACCTATAGGGTCACACACATAGAGCAATAGATGGAGAATAAGTCCATATGATGGACCGAGAGTAATGAAGTCAAAGTTTGACTTTGGCTAAATATGGAAAGTCCATAAAAGGCAAGTTTGACTTGACTCAAATTAGACAACTTGAGTTGGACTTGAGTTTGATCCAAGTGTTGGATGAATCTAATTATGGGAGAATAATGAAGTCAAAGTTTGACTTTGGCTAAATATGGAAAGTCCATAAAAGGCAAGTTTGACTTGACTCAAATTAGACAACTTGAGTTGGACTCGAGTTTGATCCAAGTGTTGGTTGAATCTAATCATGGGAGAATAATGAAGTCAAAGTTTGACTTTGGCTAAATATGGAAAGTCCATAAGAGGCAAGTTTGACTTGACTCAAGCCACATCACCTTGACTTGACCAAGTGATGACTTGGCATCATCATCAAGGCTAAGTAACCTCCCCATTTGAATTTTGAATTCAAATAAGGGGGTTATGGAAGGTGGTGGCCGGCCACTTATACACACAATATGAGTTTTTTTTTGTGTGTGATTGATTCTTCTCCCAACTAGTTTTTGGTTTTGGCTCTCCCTCTCCTCTCATCTTGCCGAGACCCCAAAAGTGCTAGCACACTTTTGGGCTCTCCTCTCCACTCTCTTGCTTGTGTGGATACTTCTAGAGGGTTGCTACTTTGCATCCTTGAGATCCGACACCAACCGAGGAGCGAGCGGGAATTGCGGGGCACGCATCGAAGGTAGTTTTTCTCTTCTCTAATAGATCTAGGTTGTAGATCAGTTTTGAAGAATGTAAACGAGCACTCGTAAATTTTTGAAATGATTTTCTTCGCTCGGATCCTTTCTATTGGGGCTTTCGGGGTTTCCGCGACGCGAAAAAGCGGTTTTCGCGGCCCGAAAAACCCTACAGTGGTATCAGAGCCACGAGCGAAGCTTGTGCTCGTTTTGGTTTTATTTTTTTTTGTATTAGATACAAAATTTAGATAATTTTATGCTTCTGTAATTTTTCTAAATTTTAGGTTTTTTTGAGTATTTTTCCTCGTAGAGGCAAAGCGACGAGTGCGAAGCACTTGTAGACTTTGCCACCGAGAAAAACTTCTCCGAAACGGCAAGTTTCGCCCAAATGGATTTTGGGACAGCGGGTAAAGGCACTGTATAATCGCAAGAAGACACTCGTGAAGGTTATTTCACAAGTAGGGGCGCTGCCCCTAACCCCGCAAGGGGCCTTGTCTCGCGATTACGCCCGAAACCCGCTTACCGGGACCGCCGCGGAGTTGTGACTCGAAAAATTCTAAAAATCAGTAGAAAAATTATATAAAATCTGTAAAATTACATAATTTTGAATTATGTACAGTAGTGTGATGGTCATGGCCCAAAACCCAATTTTTAATAAGATTAAAATTGTGTTGTAATTCATAATACGGCCTGCGCGCCGTTTTTGTACATGTGCGTGTTGTATTGTGTTTGCGACCTGCGTGTCGGCTTTTAATATTTTATTTTTGTTATATTTCATATTTAGACTCGAATGTAACTCGAGTATAAAAATTTGTAATGTACAAAAGTGAAGACGATGGAAATTCCGGAGAACTTGGACTCGGGAGAACTAGCCGACAACACCAAGACGGTCAAGAGGAAGCGCTTGGAGAAGCCGCTAGACCTAGGTTGACCATCGGATCCTCTCATTGGCTTGAGAGGGTCTTAGTAGGGCCATGACCAAGTCACTTAAGTTTATTTTATTATTGCTATGCTTGTGATGTATATGATGCATGATAATGTAGAATAGTAAAAATAAACTTAAGTGTATGAGATGCACAAGTAATGTGGGAACCACATTTTGATGTGCACTTAATACACATTTAGGATTAAATTAGATTTCATAAATGCCTAGATGTGATGCACATCCTCGATTAGATTAGATCTAAAATCGAATCGACTCGTAAACGCCTACCGGGTCCTGATACCCATCACTACCTCGATCATATGCGCTTGTCGATTCTGCCAAAGCAGAGCAACGCATTTAATCTTGGTAGGATGCGGAGGGACAACCTTGGTCCCGCCTATCACGGCTCGGGTTAGATCGAGCTCAATCAGATTGAGTAACTAGTTAACTCAATTGGATCGAGTAAAGCTATAGGCGTATTCCAATAGTTGGAAAGGTAGGACAAGATTGCATTATCAATAGTCTTGGGCGATTTAGCCAAAGCTAACTCAAGATTATTCATAAATGTTAATTCTTGATCCTATAAACAAGAGTTGCATAGAGATGTAATTGATAAATTAGTTATCTACCGATCATACTAAGTCTTGGGCGATTTAGCCAAAGCTAACTCAAGGCATAGTATGATGTGGATCTTGTCCCACATAAATTATAGTAAATTGGTACGGATCTAGTAGTGTGGTTTGACCACTCCAATGACTTGATTCCACCAAAATTCCTATAATTTAGTGGGAGCATCATTTAATTAAAGGCCTAATTAGATGATTACTAGAATATGATATTTATTCTCTGTATTTATCTGTTGTAGATTGCCATGTCTTCAAACGCGAATACTCTCTCTCTGCGATCTGTCCTTGAAAAGGACAAGCTCACTGGAGCTAATTTCCTGGACTGGTACAGGAACTTGAGGATAGTCCTCAAACAGGAATGTAAGTTGTACGTTCTAGAGCAAGCAGTTCCTGAAGCACCACCACCCTCAGCCATCCGTAGCGTTAGAGATGCTCATCAGAAGCATCAAGACGACGCGTTAGACGTGTCGTGCCTAATGCTATGTTGCATGTCCTCTGAGCTTCAGAAGCAACACGAGAAACATGAATGCTTACGATATGATTGGCCACCCAAGCAATTATATCAAGGGCAGGCAGGGCATTGGAAGCGGGAACTGCAAGGTTATACCTGGAGGATCTTAAGAAGAAGAAGCGGAGCCTTCTACTTCAGGTATATATGTTATAGAAGTCAACCTTTCTATTTCTACATCATGGGTATTAGATACTGGATGTGCTTCTCACATTTGTACCAATGTGCAGGGGCTAAGAAATAGCAGGGCATTGGCAAAGGGCGAGGTGGACCTACGAGTAGGCAATGGAGCACGAGTTGCTGCTGTTGCTGTAGGAACTTATTTTCTATCTCTGCCCTCTGGGCTTGAACTGGAACTAGAGTGATTGTTGTTATGTACCTGCACTTACTAAGAACATAATTTCTGTTTCTTGTCTAGACAAGAAAGGCTTCTCATTTATAATTAAGAACAAATGTTGTTCAGTCTATTTAAATGAAATGTTCTATTGTAGTGCAGATCTTATCAACGGACTCTACATTCTAGACTTAGAACGCCCTATCTATAATGTAAGTACCAAGAGGTTGAGATCAAATGAGTTGAACCCAACCTATCTCTGGCACTGTCGCTTAGGCCACATAAATGAGAGTCGCTTGTCCCAGCTCCATAAGGATGGATTGCTGGATTCATTTGATTTTGAATCATATGAGACATGCGAGTCATGCCTTCTAGGCAAGATGACTAAGACTCCCTTTAGTGGACATAGCGAGAGGGCAACAGATTTGTTAGGACTCATACATTCTGATGTATGTGGCCCTTTCAATGTTGCTGCTCGAGGTGGTTATAGATACTTCATCACATTTACTGATGATTTCAGTAGATATGGTTATGTGTACTTGATGACACATAAGTCCGAGTCCTTTGAAAAGTTCAAAGAATTCAGAAATGAAGTACAAAACCAACTCGGCAAGAGTATTAAAATACTTCGATCAGATCGAGGTGGAGAATACTTGAGCCATGAGTTTCGTGACTATTTAGCTGAGTGTGGGATTCTATCTCAACTCACTCCTCCTGGGACACCACAGTGGAATGGTGTATCCGAAAGGAGGAATCGTACCTTATTAGATATGGTACGATCTATGATGAGTCACGCAGATCTTCCTATATCCTTTTGGGGATATGCTCTAGACACGGCAGCGTTCACACTTAACCGTGTTCCATCAAAGGCGGTCATGAAGACACCATATACGATATGGACTGGGAGGAGTCCCAAGATGTCTTTCATGAGAGTTTGGGGTTGTGAGGCTTACGTTAGACGTCAAGTCTCAGACAAACTGGGACCCAAGTCCGATAAGTGCTATTTCGTGGATATCCCAAGGAAACTAAGGGATATTACTTCTACATTCCCAGTCAGCACAAAGTGTTTGTTGCTAAGACTGG